>DWJH01000383.1:0-11090 GCA_018248735.1 Tagiades litigiosa | reverse complement strand
GATTTAAAGTGACAATGATACGCGATACTGTTGTAGCCTACGAAGAAAGTTGTGTATGTTTGACCATTGAAATCACAACATATCGGTAATTGAATCTTGACGTGCATTTCTTTAATAGAAGTGCATTATCTGTACTGATATATAAAATTCTTATGAATGTAGAAATATGACTTATGTCTATGTAAGTTGTCTAATGGAAGTACGAGTAAGTATAATAGATTCTTATATGAATCTACTTATTTCTGTAATACAATTTCACTTTTGCGTGATAAATATTTACTTGAATCCTTTGAAGTGGTGATAATTTAACTGCATAATCACTCATTATAATTACGAGAAGAACGCTACTTTGTACAGTGTACAATTAAAACTTCAGAGCCTTATATTATCCGAAATCTAAACAGTGCTATCGCTTGCATATTTCTCTATATCTTTAACCCTCTTCGTTTAAGCTTCGTCATCAATATATATCTAATTTCAAAACGCAACGATTGTACGTTTCAAATTGTAAAGGATACAAATCAATCATACTACCTAAAGAAAACATCAAATGCGAATAAGCATTGATTTTGTAAGAAGATATTGCTAAGATAACCGCAGATTTGGACGACTCGTGTCAGATACAAGAACAAAAGGTTGCGTAGGTGAGACACGAGCGATTGAATTACCGATTTCAATTAACATTCAGCACTCCTAAATGTGATATGATCGGATTTTGTTACCCTTAAATGTTATGAGGCAAACATTGCGTTTCACAATAGATGGACACTAGTATACATAATTATTATGAGCATGAACAGCATGAACAGTATTTCGCTAAAAGGCCTTAACTCTGCGTTCACGGTTAACAATTTTTTCCGAAATTTTTTTGATACAAAAGTTCATTAAAAGCTGAAATGTGATCTGAAATGACTGAAAATGATCTGATTGTAAGTGAGGAAGTAAATTGTTATCATGGACTTACAACGAAAAGAGGCCGTACCTTGCAACATCAAACTATGTCCAGATGATTGACATTGTATGCTAAATCGTTCGTATATTATTCGTAGAATCATGTTTATATTTTTTGATAGTTTATTTTCATTTTAGATAGCTACTTCACTAACGTTAATGTTGTGGGCCATTAATCAGTATCATTAGCCAGCATTACCACCTCGTAAAATGCATCGTTGGGACCATTCAACCTAAATGCTAGTGAATAGCAAACCTTTTATAGTCAATTAAGACAAATCTACGATTTCATTATAACATTCCTGAAAGAGTGTTTCGTCGTCAAAAAATGAAGTCTTAAAAGGCCATTGTCATACATGTTTCATTATGATTGATCAATTTGTATTTAACATACCGACGAGTACATGTACATTGGGCATCTATATAAAAAGTACTTTTGTAAGTTTATTAGTACTTGTAGTATCCACCACAATCTAATAACCCTATGTATGTGTATTTGTCTTGCGGTGATTCATGAGGTCGTGACATGACACTCTTTGAGTTTTCGTGCCCATGACAAAAAAGAAGAAAAGTTTTTATTTTATAACATGCCGTAATAATGATTCAGATAAAGCCTAACGAATATACCTATTCCTACATCACACGCATTATCCTACAACGGCATCATTCGCAAACTAATTTCATCATACGATTTTACGACAACAGTTTTTGATTCTTTGCTTTTCTACAACGAGGTGAAAATATTTAAGTGCAATGTAAACGGCTAATGAAGACCGCAGTTTGAAATCATTCTATCACATTTCTCCATCGCCAGTTCATTCCTTACAGCGTATCCTGCTAAGAATCTTAACAACATAATCGGCCAATCTGAAAGTACCTCCTCTAGTCATTTTATGGTTCTTCGATAATAGATGAGCATACTTATAACCTTGCGGTATAACAACAGTCAATAAGTTAATAAACTATTTAGTGATTAGTTAGTTTCAGAATTTGATCTAGTTTTTCGTCCATTTTAAAATAAATTTAATGTTGTCTGAACAAGACCGATTACTTATTAGCCAAACAAAGAAAATGTTGTTTTCGTTTTAAGTTTTCTTTAGAAACTATTATATAATTCAACCCAGTTTTCAAATGACAACAAAATATATATTTTATCTAGCACGTGTAAAAAAAACAGTTATTAGATTAGCAGGTTACCAGGTGAATTGCCTACAAAAACGCCTAAGTAAACATTGCATTCTTTCACAAACGTGTGCATTTCAAATTAAATAATTGACATTATGGTAATTAGCAGGTGACAATTAACGTTGCCATGTTGCCCTTATACAGCGATAGGTATGAGCAAAACAAGAGAGGAATGAAATACATTTTTTAAAATTGCAAAGTAATTCACATGACATTTGAACGACACACTTGTTACACGAACATACGGCGCAGGTGAAACTTCATACTAAAATACCATAACCATCTTTTAAGACGCATCTGCAGAGTACGATGTTTCACAGTAGTTACTTAATGATTGTATTTACTTAAAGGAATTCTTAAATTAGCTATAACTGTGTCAGCTGGAAAAATTACTCATCGTTAAATTAACATTACTAATAATATACATAGTATAGTATTTTAATATAAACAGAAACCATAATGACATCTACACAAAAGAAAGCTCTATTTCATATTACAAAGAATTCAGTGAAGATAATTACATAGTACATTCTTACTCAAATATTACAAAATACGCCTCATACACTGAAATCCCCATTTCTCTAATATTCGGATTCTCTGTATCGCAAATAGCCATAACGGGAGTCGAACTCCGATTTTTTTCCGATTTGATTCGCCAAACTGAATCAAAACCTTTAGAATTACTGAATCGTTTATAACATATTCTTGTGTTAGTAGCTATCTATTTAGGTAACATTGCGCAAGCAACTGTTTCCCGCACTGCCAGAAAGGATATTTCAATGCCATTTATCACATAAGTAGCCACGGCTACCGGATTCAAATGGATTGGATGAACGTTTCCTGAATGAAAGTTTGTCAACGACAAAACTACGTACCGAAGGTAAGCGATACATCATGACATTTATACTTTAATATGGCAGCTCACAATGACAAATGTATTCATAGAGAATAAATTTATGACAGGATCTGTCGACTCGAAACACTGTTAATTTAGTGAAGCTTGACATAATGTAATAACGAATATTTAACGACGATAAAAAGTTATGAAAAGACTAAAATAAGAAGAGAATTTGGAATAAGATATGTACCAAAAAACAATGACAAATAAATGATCATATCAATCTATCAAATTACCATTACTACAGTAAGAGTTTCCTCTAGCTGAGAAGGAGTAAATGTATTACGACAAAGATACAATCGATGGTGAAAACTAGAAATGTATGTAAGTAAAAGTTAACAATTTGTTACATTTACATTGCCCTGCAATAGTATCCAACTATCGGTACCATCTTGCTCCGCCCTTATCCAAAGCACACAAATCGTGCCTTTGCTGACTTTCGTATTGTTAGAAAACAGATGGGAATATTATAAGGGCAAATTAAACGCTCAAGATATCCATCATATCAGGGCCATCGCGATTTTGCGCGAAAGGCACACGTCCTTAGTCGTGATTCGATTCGGTAGATCGCTTTCACGAGTGTCTAGTTAGGAAACTATTTCCTATATCTAGAATTGTGTGCAAAATTATAAATCACTCTCAACTGCCACTCAATCATACCGAGCTTGTCGCAAGCAAAGGAAACAAGAATGACGAGAATGTTATTCACCATTGGATTCCAATAATGTAACTTCTAAAATCCTGAGAAAATAACCTAAACACCTATTGCATTGCATATCTTGTAAACAGAAAAAAGTTACAAAGTTTATTAGCAACTGTCTATATTAAACATAATGTTACAATTGCTTAAGGAGCATTTCATTAATTCAAAGCGCTTAATCTCGTGACACTTCTGAAGGGGAGTATAACACACGATACGCTAATCGTCGGTTTTAGTATTGCAAGTCCACCCACTCGTAGAAAATCATAAAATTGCAATGTTCACAACGTTATAGTGATAGGGCTGAGGCATGAGACACATGAGGCTATGAAAATGTTGGTTAAAAATAGCATATCGTTGAGTACATATAAAAAAATAACTATTAAAACTAAACGCAACGTATTAAGGCAATAAAATATATAAAATGTACCAAAAAAGCTGATCAGTTCCAGACCTTTGAAAAAGTGGAAAATATGCAATTACTCTAGATTCTGCTTCATTAGCAATTGTTATTATTACATATAAAAAGTTCATACGAAATAAATTTATGTGAAAAAATAATAATAGAGTTGTTAATTCAAGGGAAAAAAAAACTGATAATTTCTGGCATGAATATCCCTTCAAGTGATTGAGTCATTCAATGAAATGCCACTAACAATAGGCAATGGATTTCCGCATACATGTTTCATATCTCGCAACCAAGTCTTTGTTATAAATTCTCATAATCAGGCTTTCTCGTGTCATTCAGCTGGTCATTTAGCAGTCATAGCGTATAAACGTGAAAGTGTCCGGGAGACAAATGGCAAGAGCAATGGTTCAGGACTAATAAGTCCCGGAGCACAATGCATGTGGGCGGTGCGAAAGTGAATTCGATTACTTATGTAGCAACTTAAGCTCAAATCGACAGCATTATCGCTCCGATCAGAAACATTGCAGTTTTAAACATTTTTTGTTCTAGAACACCTGAACTTTAAACTGTGGCGTTGCGAATAGTAGAATTCGATTCGGAAACATTCAAGTAAGATCACGAAGTTTGTTTTATTAAGGTTGCAAAGATCATCGTTGATTTCAATCTAAACGAGATTGAAACAAATGATGTTAAACATTTGTTTAACAAGGACTATATAAATTGTATAATTGGAATACAAAACAACCTAAGCGATGATATTGCTAAATTAAACTTGATGTAAACTTAGATTAACTCGAATTTTAAAGGATTGTTACAATCTAATAAATCATCAACAGAGTGATATTGAACATAACATAGTGGTGCTTTGAAAACACATTAAGTCTAAAACATGAGCAGAGAAACACATAAATCCGATTACCATTCTCCTATTTATTTTCAATCTTACTTAAATAAATTCTACTAGTAGCCGATGCGATTCAATAGAGAAATACAATTTCAATAATCTGACGCACGGCAGAATGAATGGGTTTAATATCAATAGGATATACCGAAGGTAACATATTAAGAAAAGTAGATGTGACAAATTCGAAAATATTAATACATATTTACTCTAATATTAATTGTTATATTATGATGTTACAATTTTTTAATTCATACATATAATCTTTAGAATACAAATTTTGATTTGAAATCTTTATAAACCCTTCTTCGGCATTATTTAAAAATTAATGAAAGGAACTTCGACCGTATTGCCATTTTTAAATCAGCTTTCGTCACAAATTAAACACCGAAGAAAAATAAAAAAACTATCCTGCTGTCTGGTGGAAACAAACAATTCAAACGACATGTTTACAAACATGGTCCGTTGATTCTGTACAACAGTGGCACTCCAAGCAGATACCACATCCAAATATTTATATGAAGAACGGAGAAACCCTTTGGATACGTGAATGTTTGTTTCCTGTCAACAGTTCATGGCGACCGTTCACATTGGCTTTCTCCGGCAAAATCCGCCTTGATTCCTATCAATATTGCCTCTGAATTTGTATTTAATTTTATTCCGATCTAACGACATCTACCGATTCGTTTGAAAGTGAACATAACTGTAAACTTTACCAATGGACTTAGCTTTGCAGCTCTCCTTTGGCCTATGTATTAAAACTTTATATAATAAAGAGGAAATCTCATGTCATTTCATCGCTTTTGCTTTTCCCTTTACGATTTGCAGTTTTACAATATCGAATTAAACTGATCTTTGGTTTAATTAAATTAAAGGTATGTTTTAGACCACGTCGAATCAAAGATACAAAAAAAAACTGGAATTTACGACATTGCCGGTTTGGCGACACGAACGCGTATAATATACGGAAGGCAACACACAATTATTCACCTCATGATCGGTATTGTTTTGAAAAATATCCTATTTTTATTGTAAAATACATACGTAGGTGCAATTTGCTTGCTAAAACAATAAAATAAAATTGCGATTTTACGACATTGCCGGATTCGTCGGTACAAATTAAGTCACAAACGCGTATACACACGAAAGGCGCCACAAAATTATTTACCTCATGATCGGTATCGTTTTGCTACTACGTGTAACAAGAAACATGATCAATGCATTACGCGGTCGAGTGCACATAAAATGCATCGTCGGTTTTCGCACTGGACCGTGGATGCAGTACTGTATGAGCTCTGATATTATGTGTCTACTCATGACGTCATTGATCGCAAATTTGACCGAGCTAATTTGAATTAGAATAAAGATGTGACGGATCATTTACTTGCTGTATCCATTTCAATAGCGCTTTTCAACGTAATCGCTGCAATACAAATACTATGCTATATTGTAATACAATGTTTAGTTACTGATACAACGATTTTATAATTAAATTGGTCCTTACAATGTTCTGATTAAAATTGTAGTTAATTTGGCAGTATATTTACACTTGATAAATAGGTAAATATCGATTTAATTTTTTCAATTAAATTGACAATAATCAACAAAGCCAAGTATCTAGAAATGAAAGTTGTTACTTAGCAATTACTTACTTACTAAAAATGTAATTAATATTACGGCAAATATACTTTATTAAGAAGTTTGAATTCAAAATCTTACAGATATCTTGACCTTCTTAGAGGTTTGTTGGATCAAAGCTAGTATGATGATGATTGTTACCCCTTTTATGATATACCTAATATTTGTTAAGCTTCAATGAATACTACGGCAAATGCATGAATAAAGATAACCGTATAACTTGAAACAAACTGTTATATATAGAACATGTTCAAATAGGTCATCAGTAGACATTCAAACTTTATCTAGTTAATTTAATTTAACCTAAATTATTATTTATAGAACTTAAGTGTTAAACCTACATCTTATGTTTGCCTTGTTTCGTATTTATTTATGTCATTAAAATATGTGGTAAGTATTTTCAGTCCTTAATATTAGGCAATAAAAACAGTTTAATAACTTTTACGTCATAAACATTATGACAATGTGTAATATTAGGAAATACATATACACGTGCTAGGAACCCAAACGAACATACAAGCGTATAAGGTTTCATTGAATAAGAGAAACATTGCACAACTTCGTAATTTCTTTTATGGTCACCGTTTCCATGTTCATTTGTTTAATCTGTGGGACCGTTAGTATTGTTCGTACAATCAAGGTGGCCGTAATAAATTTCAATAGAACTCGGTGCCGTTGTTTCTACGCTGATAGTCTTTTATTTAGACAATTTCAATTCAGGTCAGAAGTTACTACGTTCGTAAGAGTTTATTTTAAGATTGTTCTGTAGATTTAGATTTTTTTTATAATATTAATACTGTTTCTAAAACTAGTAGTAGAGAATCCAATTTCATACTTGGGAGCTCCTGGTGCCATGCCCATCCCAATATTAATTTTATTTAATGTTTTTATCCTAAATTTAATGTTTTCTTAAAAATATAATTTGTTAAACCGTGAAGAAAAATATCAAGAGAAAACCCGGTAGTCGGAGAGTTCATAATGTTCTTAAAGGTTAAGTCCACCAATCCGTATTTGGCCATTATGGTGGAGTATGAACTAACCTTCTATGTGCGAGAGGAGACCCGTGGTCAGTAGTGGGCAGACAGTGATGATACCAAAATTACTTTCACGTCAGCCATCGTATCTTTTATTACTTAGAAAAAAAATTAAATGTAAAACCATCGATGAGATGCGTTCACGGTTACTATTGTAATAGATCGTAAAAGAATTAATGACAACGACATAACGGGGGACACAATAAGAGAATCATCAGTTGAACGCGTTGAACACGAACAGTTAGCTGCAGCCGATGCGACGATGCACCCACGCAATATTGTCACATCGGGTTGTACATCGAACATAGATAATTCAGCTGAGAACAGTTGGTGAAATAGTTGTTAATAGATAATATCTAGTAATGTATTGTAGAATATACCGAATTGTAACAAAAAGAGAAGAATCTAAAAAACAATTTGCGAAGATAAAGTTTAATATACATAAAATGTATCAAAGTATTCACGCATATGGTGTTAAGATGAAATATTCGACTTCTTTGAAACAATAACAACATCGGTAGAGGTAAAACATGGTTCCTTAGTCACTTAAAATGATATATCTGATATCCTAAGACGCACTATTCCCTCTGCTGTGTGGTCATCAGGTAACAGTATAGTGGGAACAGCTAGTTTCATTTTATGTGTAGTCTAATGTGTTGACTAATCATAGAAATTTAAATAAGAAATCTCTTAACAATTTCGTAATACTGACACAGGTCTATATTTTGTTGTTTACCTAATGTGCCGTTATTCTTGTCTGAAGCTCTCTAATGCAAATTTTGCACGGCTTGTGTTTGTTAAAACGTTTAAAAATCATTACTAGTCATTAGCTTTCTTCCAACTGAGAAATCGTTTTATGTCTACTAGTTCTTATACGAAACTTCGGCTTATTTTCAAACAAAGTAAAATATAAGTAACTTTATATATAAGTAACTTAGCTTGTGGGCAACATAAAGATTGTAAAACCTATATAATTGTGTTTCAACTTTAGCATCTTAATTCAATATCAAAAAAAAATAATTTCAAAAATACTTTCATGTTATGCACTCATTTGCTGATTGGCTTGGTATAGCCAGACGCTTCGCTGTTATTAATGTAGACAGTTATACTGTAGTACCATCTAAGAGTTGTATTTGTACTGGTATGATTTCTACACCTCTGACAACTTGGATAAAAGCGATGATCAGTGGAGTAGTAAGACATAAACTCGTAACAAACGAGTATTTAAACAATGAAGCTCAAATTGTTCATTGTAATCTTGGTTAAGATTATCATCTGCGTCACATTTAATCTTTGCCGCGCGACACGATCCACAATCTGCCTCCGGATCTCGTTCTATTACATCATAATCGGACACCTACGGCCAGGAGCGGCCATTCATATTCATTACTGCAGTGTTTGGACGACCGGTAAGGGCCCTTTGTGTTTCGTTCAATCGGAGCTTAGGTGGGTAAGGGTACTTGACTAAATTTAGTATACGGATATCTAACAGATTCGTCACGCTTTCAAGATAGCTGTTACGAATAAACAGATTGTAAATAAGCCGTGACTACGATAAGGCAGTGTAGTTTTTAAAAAGCTATTAGTTCAGTTGTTTTTAAAGTAATGAGCATAATTGTTACGTTTGTCACTTTGGGTAACATAGATACGACATGGTTTTGTTTTCAAATCGCATCTTATCATGTAGACAACGAAGCTTAGCTGTTTGTGTTATTTTTAGTTAGTGAAACAATCTAAAAAGCGTATACAGAGTATTCAGTAAACCCAGACTGGTGAATTGGATTAGATATAACAAATTTGTCTACGCTATATTCGTATTTACTCAAAGCGGTCGGAATTCCGTCTTAATTTGGAACGAGTGGGTTCACTGAACTGTCTCTGGAGTCTACAAGGCCATCGGTATTGTCCTCGTGGTTACTAAGTTATTAAGCTGATCGATTTTAGGCTCTAATTATACTATCGCTAGCTATCATTGTCCGATATTTCTAATTAATAACGTTAAAAGTATAACTAGTGGACACGTTAGTGTCTTTCTTCTCAAGCATCATGATGTCATTATACCTTAAACTTACTTTTAATGTGTAAAGTTAAAGATTTCCATATTCCTTAACTTTAATAAAGTCAATTCGCAAGTTTCTTTAGTCTAATATAATTATTTTTTTCACTCGTTGTACTAGCACAAGTTCAAAAGACCAATCTAAAGCACAATTATTCTACTAAATAAAGCACTCAGGCCGTGCAACCTTGTTCGATTTGCGCAGGTGTTTCTAAACTGTGATATCTATAAGGTTAATACTAACCTAATCCTTTCTTGCACTGCAGAAAAATCACATAGCTCTTCTATCGAAAGACGAATTAAAATTATTGCAAGGCTTAACTAGATTACAAAGGTTGATACATAATGCCATGAGGCAGTCTCCCAGACAATCTAGGGTGATGACGAGAACATAAAGTAGATGGTAGAACGGTTAAAATTTGGATAAGAATATGATAACATAAAGATAATTATAACAATGGCACTATTAAGAAAAGTACATAAATGAAATGGGATGGAGCTTTTAATATAGATTTGGTGCAATAAAATAATATTAACGAGTCAACTCATATTTAGTGAGTAGATGTCAACGGATGACTCATTAGATACCACAATACAATTGCCATGGCTTGAAAGCGGACTCTTCGAGGTAATAACCACAGATGAATAAACAGACAGAAGTTTGTTAAGTATTGTTTTTTTGTTTGTAAATATTACATTTCTATACTTATATTCTAAGCAATAAATTGAATTATATAACACATTAAAAATGTTTACATTGACCTCTGTGCATCTCGTAAGAAATGTATTATAATAAATATTACCATCATCATTAGCTGTAAATTCTAAATTGTGCCCAACGCTTTGGGGACAGGATATTGAAATCATAACTATAAACTTTTACTATTTATTAAAACGTGTAAGCTACTAACTTATCCTAACTCATCCTGTATCCACCAAATAAATCATTTTTCAAAATTGGTATTCGAGATGATCTATCGAATTTTTTATCATTCTGTGGCAATAACTTCACTAAGGTAGAGACGGCGCCATGGCGCGTAAAATTGCCTTAATAGTTTCGACCACTTCTGAACTGCTCAACCGTGGGAACTGGCCATGTTAAGTATACATTTTGGGTTCCGTGCTCGATTTTTTTTTCCTCAGACTTTTCCTCTAGACCTTTTAAGCCGACATGCTTAAAACCGATGGATACTTCTCAACAGAAATATAATTACGGTTTACAGATTTATTTTCATACGTACTTTCCAGAACAAATTTAACCATAGTAATGTAACAATTGATTTCCACAATGAACTGCTCCTTATACAGTATGTTACGC
>DWJH01000382.1:0-11100 GCA_018248735.1 Tagiades litigiosa | reverse complement strand
GTCGCACGCGCGCGTAACGCGACGCGCCGGGCGGACAGTAATGCATGCAAACATATCTATCAACTAGCAGCTATATTCATAAGTGGATAAATTTGCAACAGGTATATACGTAAAGACGTGCGGCTGAAGGGCCCCGGTGTGTTCTTTTAGAGAGCCCGTAGTCCTCCACAAGCGCTAAAGCCGCACCGATGGATTTCCATTATTATGGATATGGATTACGGCTCATTCTGGCAAGTTCCACATCCGTGTTATCACCTGGGCGGGATGCGTAAATGCATTTACCATCGTTAAAAAAGTACTTATATACCTATGCGTCTATGTTTCTACGGAATTCACGCTGAATTGTCCACATCATATCCTGTTAAATCACATTCAGATTTCGTGCGTATCCGTTGTGAAAACCGTTACAATTTGTAAGTAGTATTTTTCTATTACATAATATTCAAAGGTGTGCTATAATTATATGGTATACATATATAATATTATAATAATAAACTGCAGATATTGACGGGTGTAAAAACGAAAAGGGAGCGTTCCATTTACCGTTACCGCGCAGGAAATAATGGAAATGGAACGTCAGTCACGAAATTTCCTCAACAGCTCCCGCGTGTACCTAAGCAAAACAAAGTTAGGGCTGCGTGGAAGACGCGGCGGCTTCGCTCAGCCAGCGCTCGCTGCCCGTCGCGGCAGTGCGCGGCCGGTCTCTCTTGTATTCGGTCGTGCAAGCCGTGACCGACGCGTTCACATACGTCTCCCGATCCTTAAAACATCCGCGACTTAACTTTGCTTATGTCCGTTCCAATCTTTCGCCAGACCGTGCGTTTATTGGCGTGTGCAACAATTGAGTGTCGTGTTGAGATGTGATAGTGTGGTGTTATTTTAAGGAGCGGCAGGATCCGATTTTCCGTTGTCTCAACGTAAGTTTCAAAAGTTTCTGTTACAAAAAATACCCTGTTCGTAAATAAATTTTGAGTTGAATAACTCTTTATGTTGCATATATACTAAACATTCATTTTTTATATCAGAAGTCGTTGTCCTTTTTAAAATTTTTTAAATTAATTTTTAAAAGTTAAAAAATATAATAAATATCAAAATTACAATTATTTTATTTACGTTGTTCATAAATAACAATTGATCAAGTACACAAAAATTCGTAAATAATTTCTACATTCCATTTTATCTATAACACGTGCTTAAATTATTTATTAATAATAAATGGATAATTAGAAATAAAAATAGGCGTTGTACTTGAAAAACAGCCGCCTGCGTCACTAACTATGGTACAATAATTATCTCAGCTACGGATGCTAACGTTTAGTTAGAAAGTTTATGGAAATGCTCAATTATATAATTATAACAAATTTATTTCTATAATGAATAGAAATTCTTACATCCGCCGTTAAGTTTTTAGTTAATTACGATTGAATCCATAAAATTGAAATACAAAGAATTTACATTGCCATTACTAAGAAACCAATCAAATGATTTTACATTTACCGCTCGGAGCTTAATCACCAGGTATTTGGTTAAAATTCACGATCTTAGTTTCTAATATACTTTGCATTAAAAGCTAAAGCGTGTTTATTAAATAAAAGATACTGTTAAGAAAGACTGGAATTTATTTTATAATCGCAATTAATTTAGAAATATATTAAAAAATGTAGATACTCACTCAATTTCATTATGATTTTCTCAAAAGTATCAATGAAAATAGATTCGCAAATAAAAGCTAATTAATATTTTTCGAAACTACCAATGTACCTTACATATTAGCTTGAAATTAAGGCAAAAAAATGTATATGGTGCACATTTAGCTATGAATAATGGTCGCATAAATCCATAATTGAATAGATTAAAGATAAGCGAGAGATGTTTTCAAATGTGGCGGAGGGAAAGTGGGCGCGACGAAGCGAGAGTCCGCGCGATTAATTCACCACCAACCACCTCCATATCATGTTATTTCTTTTTAATCTTGAACTCTGGAAACATGCGCAAATATTATTAATTGAATTTAAACGCAGGGAAGGTTTGAATATAAAAGTTAGTTTTCGATAGATCCGTGTAAACGATCCTAATAAATACCGAACTTACCTAATCCTAATAACGATCCTAATAAATACGGATCTTGGCATAACTTCCGACTGATGTAAATATTGAGCAGATAAATTATTTTTTTTGCGTAATCGAGCGTTTGATGACTGTTGTAACTTGTAATACAGGTAATCAACCTGCTAAGTTTTTAGCTTTTCAAAATAAATATTAAAAATAAAATTTGAGGATTACGTCACTTAGCAAAAGCAATTGTTTTGAACACGGGTACGTAACAAAACTACGTACTTATGTGTGATTAAGATTCTCACAATACTTAAATCTATAAGCCGTAGACAATAAAATTATATTACGCGGGTCTCAGCTACATTAATTGTGGGCGTGACATTATCAAGGGTTTAAAGAAACCGTTGCAGGCGCGATGCCGTGCGCTCTGCCGCCTCTCCCATCCCACGGGTCGGCAAAAAGTGAGTCAAAGTTGATTTACGCAAGCTCTATCTTTAATAATCTTACTTTACTCGCGTGCTCAAATCACCTGAATCGATTTAGGTAATTCCGCATCTAAAACCCAATCGAGAAGCAAGTTTTTTATATTATGATCCGTTAAATACAGCTCACCTGATGTTAAGCTGTCACCATAAACATGCTAAGAAAAACGTCAGCATGTAAAATATATGCCCTTAAAATAACATTTTCTACCGACATTTGAGTTAAATTAAGGCTAGTTTCACGCATTCGTAGAATTACGCTCATATATAGCAGTTCCTTTCGTTGAGTGTGTAAGTGGATTGCGGGCCTTGGTTTTTGTTTAACATAAACCGTAATTATAAATTTATTGATTACATCTATAAGTTATAACTACTTCAGTCTGTCGTTTTAACCAAGGGTTGATTGGTGGTGAATACCAAGAGGCAGTCCGCCCTTTGTAATATAATTTCATTTTTCTATCATCATAAGTAGTCAAAAAATAATATTTGCGTTTCTTCAATATTTTTGTTATTTTAATGATAGTAGCATATGTACTACTGCTATATAGTCCTCCTAATGTTAAGTGACCATCGCAGCTCATTAATCATTGGGAGACAACCAGGACTTAACAGGACAGGACAGGAATTTAACTGGGTGAGGTGCATAATCTTTTACAAATATCCAGAGTATGGAGTCACCAACGCCGTCCAAGCTAGAACTCAACTCATTTGTTTCTTCAATAGAAACATAACGGAAACGAAGAAATCCAGCACCGTTTCTTCGATTTACTTTATGTATTGTTTGTGAGGTATACGAGCAGTAGCCGATAGTAAATTTGGTCGAGAGGTGCGCGAGATATATTGCAGTATCACAGTGAAATGCGACACGATGGAGCCGTAAAATAATATCCCGTTTTAATTAAACACCGCTTGCAAATGTTAAAGCTTTTAATCTATTTTGCATCGCACACTCGACCTCGTTCTTATTTTTATTGCTAGTACAAGCTGACATATAGTTGTGAGTCGAAATTGGAAATTAAATGTTTTATTTTTTTATCTTGATTATGTTTTTCCCAGCGCTACGTTACGTACTCTACGTTCAAATTATGTTGTTTATTTCATTTATAATGGTGTCTTATTAGTTTGTTTTTTATAAACGGCTTTAACATTCATAATGAAATTTTCCAACTTTACGTAGGCGTTTCATTAATTGGAACAACTTTTCTGAAAACGTCAAACGATGCTAATTTAAAAACGAGCTATTATAATAACGTGTTATGCGGTAATAAATAAGAAGAACCATGTATAATTTAATTTGCTTCAGAGTAATTTGTTAAAAAAACTAATACGTCGTTAGAAATATACATTATTATTACAATAATCTGTTTTGTGCGAGAATCGCGTGTTCTCGGCGGCCGTCGCGTGCGCACGCTGCTTGTATTGTGATGCCGAGAGCCATGTGGGATGCGTATTGAAGCTATTGTTCGATTTTATCTAGCTAGAATAACTTTTTTTTATTACATTATAGAAATAATTACATATTACCAACTGTTATTATAGTATTTTAAAGATGCGTAGTGATTTGATGGCTTGCTTATAAATTACTTCTTTTAGCATGACTAGTTCTTGATGCATAGTTGTCTAAAAGTAAAATTCAATTATTGCTCACTATTTTAGCCTCATATAAGAATTATGCTGTACCAAAGTTTCATTCAGGAGTAACTGAGGAATTTGTTTAACCGACTTCCCAGAAGCAAAGAGGTTCTCAATTAGACTGTATGTATGATGTTTTATACTTTAAACTTGTTTTATCAAGCCATTAAGTAGACCCATGTATACTATCTCATCTTCTAATTCCAAAAGAGCTATCTATTAAAGCAAGACCGGAAATAAATTGTATTTTTTCGGTTTACCTTCTGTTGATCCCAATTTCGTCACGCCGCCGCGAGACATTTGGTGCTACCAGCTGCGCCCTGCTGTGGGCTTTAATACGAATCAAAAGCGGCAAAAAATATATAGAGAATCAACGGACCCGGAACTTTCGCCAAAATTATATATGGTGTTATATCTAATGCGAAACGAACAAAATTCAAAGTACGTTTATAATTTTTAGCGGCAGTTTTGCATTCTCCGTGAATATACTAATTTTTTTTATTAAGTTATCAATATTATTGCTCAGAGTTAACTATTACCAAATGTATCATTATAATCAGCTCATTAATTTAGCTGGGTAAACCTAATGTAAGCAAAATTTCATCATTCAAATCATTAACGACTATCGAGGCTAAAAATTGTTTTTATAGTTTTTGTCGGTTTAACAATGTCAAGTTTTCAATAATATTTAGTGTTTATTCCATTCCAATCGGTAAAATATAATAAAATAGAAAAATTAAATTGATTAAGACGAACTTGTTGGTAAAAATAATTTTCAAAACGTATTATTGATTATTAAGATGAAGAAATGAAGATGTCAGTATTCTAATAATGGGACAGGCGTTAGCACTTGGTCGTAAAACAGTAGTTAGCGGTGGATTATTGACTGTGGAGTGTAGTGTATTGGCCCAGGTGCGGCGGCGGAAGCGCGTTGAGGTCTTTTGTTCTGCGGTTTATTGTGCATGAATCCGTCGACGCCGACGCCGCGGCCTGAGCTTTTATTTCGACTAATAAAATGTTTAATACTCTATTAATAACTCAAGACTATGCGGTCTATTGATTGTGAGACTATTTGGTTACGAGTTTGATGGCAGGTCAAGCCAATTATTTATGTAAGTAAATCGTTGTAGTGGTAGAATAATAGCGGATATATCAAATATTAAATTTTACTGGGCAGTCGTTTCATTTATTATAATTATTTAAGTTCCGATAATTTTACTATGAGCGCCGATTGTCTTTGTCAGTTTACCTACTTGAAATCCAAAATATTCTTCTCTTTCATGTAGGAATAATATTTAGACAATTTATTTATTTATTTATTGTTTATTCTTAATTAACACTGTATAAACCAATTACATTAATTAACACGGGTCATTACTAATTACTGCATAAAAAAACCAACATTCAAATAATACCAATGCACGTTACAGATTTAAAATTAAAAGCAATATATAAAAGGTAAAAATGTATACATGTATTGTAAAAAGTAAATTGTGTATTTTTTCAAAACCGATGTTATTCTACGGTCATAAAAAAAATAATAAATATTTTTTGTAGTAGATTTTAATGCGATTTCTTTAAAATTTTAAAGCATTTGAGGAACCGTTTGTATCTTATTAAAATCTTATTGTTTATAAATAAAAATTTTATATTTTAAACACCCTATTAGTTCTAATTTAGATTCAAAGCTGCGAGGAGTTTTAAAAAAAACGCACCCTCCCAACGGATGCGCCCGAAAAACCGTTGATTACATCAAAGGGATGGCGCATTAATTATTCCTATTATTCTCCGCTTTTTGATTTTTGGTTAATCCAATAGGGAAGTTGAATGGTTTGTAAGTTTATTGGATTATAACATACTTATTAACGGCATAGCATATATTATGAAGGGTGCAATTCTTAGTTCGTTGATTGATTTATACTTTTTAATCAAATATTCCATAAATAGATAAAATGTATTAAAAAATATTGTATAAATTACGTAAATTTTTGGACCCAGAAAAGCTTATGAAGTTGAAATTATTTTGTAAGACGTTTCTATTTTTATTGTGTTTGCAAAATTAAGATGTAAAACGATTTCAAGTGAAATTTATAGCATGAAAACTTAATTAGTTTTAATAGGAAGTCGAGTGGAAAGGCAAACGGACCTTACATTAAACAACAAATACTTCTCTGGTTAATAGTTCTCTGGAGTTGGAACTTAGAACAATAATTGCATGAAACAATACGGCCAGCGTGGGGCTCGCATCGCACCGCAGGCTGCGCGGGCGCAGAACAATGCACTCGACAATTGAGTAAATTGCTTCTGACGGCACACGTGCTCTTTATCATCAATAAATCGAGCATACAAACATAAAATCAACATCATCAAATACGTGACAGCAAACAAAAATCTCTATCAACGTAAAATCCACTTCAATAATTATCACCATGCATATTGCACCAATATTAAGCACAAGTTTTCTACCATTGTGAGAAGGAAAAGGTTAAGTTGGTTATGTATGACCTGACCTGATTACGAGACTGGCCGGATTAGCAGATTTCACACACCTTCGAGAACATTATGTAGAGCTCTTTAGAAATCGGGTTTCTTCATAAATTTTGTCACCCTAAGCGTCATTGTGGAGGTTAATCGACGTGATATATATAAATGTTAAGTCCATATCTTTTTCTTATAAAAAAAATAAATGTCTATCTGTTTGTCTCTCTGTCTGTGAGTCCTTTATAGAACCGTAAACTTTGCATTTGATTATGTGATGATCTTTAGCAAAGTTGTTGTTCATGAGCCAGAGAAGGTTTCCGAGTTGGTATTGAACCCGGTAGGTCGCGCTGCTGTCGGTATATCGCTTAAGGCTTTTCCGGGCAGGACTACGTCTGACAGCTAGTACTTATATGAAAATTATAAAGTTTAACTTTTACTATGAGAAAGATTTTGTGTACAGAAAAATCAAACATGAAAATAGCTAGCGTCACAAGTGTATCAATCAAATCAGACAATATAATAAAAACTCTGACAACAATGGAACGTTAACGTTTGTAAAAAAACAGAAATCGTATAAAATTGTGGTTGTTAAAAGATTTTGCGTGTTAAAGATTCATTTAAAGCAACAGTTGGTTGAGAAGATTGCGTTCGTGCGTTTTGTATTTGAGCAATTTTCGCAGATGTTTTTTGGATTTCCAGTTCACAATGGAATTACGTTTCACTTTTGTACAATATGACTGTGGTTTCGTTGACGGTTAAAAATAATATTATTGTGTTCAGGATGAGAGCTGAGATATTTAGTATGTGGTAAACTTGGATTTAAGTGTTTACCGCAGCCAATGGCAACCGTTTCCACCTTAAGCAGGACAATTGTCCGCTGTGAGGTCGGTCAAGTTAATCAATCAATATAAATATATCCGTACTAAAAGTGTAACCACAATTAAACGCAAAGAGCAATAACACTCTCATAAATCTTAAAACACATTACCGAAACTAGAACGAAGATAATGCACACACATAATTCAATTCACTACGGCACATAATGTGAAGTTTATCGCTGAAAAAATAGAGACGAAAATGGATTACACGACGGGCCACTGTGACGTGCAATAACTATGAGAGCAAACGAATCGGACTCATAACATGAGGCGCACCTCAAGCACGACAATAGCATGCAATTGACGTTTACAACTTGATATAAATAAAGTGTAACAGTCGCACTGTCACGGAACAACTATATAGGGAGGCGCAAGTAATGGGAATCAGCGTATAGCCGCTTATAAGTGGTGTTCAAAGCTTAAGTACATACATCTGAGTACGTGATATAACGTAGAATGATGGCTATGTATGAACTAATTTAATTTACTGCGCGACATATATGTATTAGGTGTTTTAATACTATTCAATTACACGATGTTTTACACGTTAAAATAAAGAAATTAATTTTTGTAGCTCTTTTTGATATGTTCTAGTAGGTATTTGATAAGGAAACCTAATATAATAGATTTTTTATCAATTTGTTTAATTTCTTATACCTATTTGTTTTGTGAAAGCGGTGTTGTTGCTTCTTTAATGTATAATGCTAAATACCATATACATACACGTAATTATATCATGCAACAAAAACAAATTGAACGTTATGTCTTGATAAATAAGTGTAACGTAAATCAACCCGTACATTCGCTTAACTTGAAAATTTGGAACACGCCCTAAAAACAATCTTGTGTTAGTTTTATGGCGTTTCTATTCCGAGGCGAGGGGTCCTTCAACTGCCGCGGGGTTCGTTTGATGGACTCTGACAATAGACCGCTGCACCGTCTCTAATGCCAATAATGCCATGTAGAGCGGCTATACAACGCATTGCATTCACAGAACACTGCGATTTAATAATTATTTTTGACATGTAACTCAGGGGCCTCGCTCTCATACAGACAGATGGAGGGTTTTTATAATAGCGCACAGATTTTTTGTTGTTGTCGAGTGAATTAAATGTTTTACCGTTTTAAAATTAAATTCAAAAGGGGTTGTAGGCAGTCATGTTTGAAAATATTTGCGCTGAACTGATTTGTGTTTCAAGTAAGGTTGGGTGCTATAAATATATATTTTTATTCATGACAACAATATTCTCTATTGAATATCAAAACGGAGACGGATTACAGATAAATAACGTTTCGAATATATTTTTGAATCTCTCACTTATAAAATGCGATTTTAAATTGTTGTCTAGGCGACACATATAATTTAATTTTTTTCTGATATTTACAATATTTTTTATTTAAATGTATAAGTGTAGAAAAAACATAAAGCATGATCTTTTATAATTTCAAAAAATTAAAATTTTTGTAAGGTGATCGTTGTTATTATATGTGAGTAGATGGATGTACGCATAAGCGAATAAACGGTTTTCTTCTTTCTGGACAATCTTGCAAATTTCATTGTGACTTTCGTTATGTTTTTCTGTGTGTATAACCATATATACGAGGACATAGAATCAAAAATTCAAGTTTTCTTCCTTAGCCTAACTACAACTTTAAACTCAAGCCTTAAAAATAAAAAAAACTACGATGTGTAGATAGGAAGATGGTAGCTGGTACTAACGCAGAGTGCGTTAAACTCGGCCATGACGACGCATTTGTTATCCTTCGTTATTAATTGAATTCCACCCAACGGACTTTTCTGTGTAGCTATACAATCAGATATTCCAAAAGAAAGCACAAAAGAGTAATACTGCTCGAATTTTGATTCGTAACCGGTTCGCTCCACGCATTACCCACCGATAGGGTTGACACTTTTAAAATTTTTACAAACATTTTTAAACAAATTATGTCATTAACGTGACGTTTTAAAAACTTATTAATTTATTTTATCCTGATACAAATAGTGAGTTCAATGTAAATTGCAATTATTATTAGATAGCCATTTAACTTCTTTTTAATTGCTTCACTGTTTTAGTTAATTTAGATGTCAGTTTAAGTAAATCCAAAAGTTTAGGTGTGCCTTAATCCGCATAAATTATATTAATATCTTGGATATTTATTATAGACAATTGGCAGCCCTAGCGATGGCTCCTGACAATGATGGAAAGAGTCATTTGTCTACCTAACAGCAAGGGGAGTAGCCTTTAGAAAAAGGGTTTTATCGAAAAGCTACGATCCAAACATTTGTATTCTAATTCGCTCGAGTGTTAAAACTTGTCGTAACCCGATGCGTTGTTGTCAGCAATTTATTTGCAACAAATCTCTTGTATTTTTGTTATAGAACAACAAAGGGAGAAGTATAATAAATCGTCCTATTCTTGAATAAAATATTACTAACGCAATAAATTATGTACTACTGCACAAAACTTACACGCAATATCTTATGTATAAAATATTATGAACGTCACAAATTATATTTAAGATTGTGATAATCCTAGTTTAGAGCGGGATCGGGGAAGACAAACACCAGTGTCCATAGCTAAACATTTACTCCTCTCATCATTCGCGGCGGTGGGAGACATAAAACAATCTACCCACAAATAAATTAACAATTATATACACATATACCACAAAGATAAATACAGCTTTTTTCTATCGCAACTGCTGAGGCTGCGTAAATGTATTAGTTTATTATTAAACATTGTTAAGATGCGACCCAATGGCTCTTATGGTTGTAACAGTCTGACGAAACAAGGGTTCCGGGTTCGATTACCGACGGAGGTGAATATTTATTTGACAGATTAATGATAGATTAATTAAATTTCCGGTGTTGGGTGTTGTGGTGTGTTGTATGTGCTGTCCGTGCTACCCGCAACACAGGGAAACCCAATGCGGGGGTATGTGTAAGTGTTACAAGATTAGAAGTGGTAGATTGTAGTATATTTGTTTATAATAGTTTATACTTTTTATATTTGACATTGACTGTTTTGCTTTTCACTGACTTTGCAGACAAGTTTACTCCTGCCGGGAATCGAAACTCTCGGTTCATCAGACGGTTTAAGATCGATTAGAGCCAGTCTATATAGATAGGCACATAGGATCACGTATGTTTAACTGTTTAATTGCCGGCGTTAAGAGCGTTAAGATTACCGCACCGTTCCCACGCCAGGTGTCGCCCGAGATTGATGGAGTACCGAGCGTTCTCTTGAACCGCTAATGATACTGTTCTGGACTCTAGCGGGCTACTAATCGTTACGTAAGCTTACATTTTATCACCGAGTGTGAGATACGAGCGACAAATGGACCTGTCTTTTCAGTATTCACTCTGCTGATTGTAATAAAACAAAATTAGACCACTACAAATCTATATACCTACTAGCTGTCT
Source organism: Tagiades litigiosa (assembly GCA_018248735.1). Classification (NCBI taxonomy): domain Eukaryota; kingdom Metazoa; phylum Arthropoda; class Insecta; order Lepidoptera; family Hesperiidae; genus Tagiades; species Tagiades litigiosa. The sequence continues at coordinate 148 of DWJH01000382.1, read as the reverse complement.
CGGCAGACGTCGTCCTGCCATGAAAAGCTTTAAGCGATACACCTGTAACAGCACCATCTACCTAGAAAATATAATAGTTGATTACTTACTCAATCCAGTCGAAAAGTATCGACATCTGTTAGAATCTTTTGGAGTTAACAGATAATTG
>DWJH01000381.1:0-11113 GCA_018248735.1 Tagiades litigiosa | reverse complement strand
GTCTTGACTGCCTTCAAAAAAGCCTTTCTCTTTGGTTTATTGTTAAATTCTATTGTACACACGTATTCTTTACCTAATGTTTGTTGAATTTTGGTAAGTCTTGTGGCTCTATTGAGACATATAGTAAGAACACCACTAACCTTAGGATCTAAAGTACCACAATGACCGGTTTTTTCACATTTCAAAATATTTTTTACCCAAGTCACAACTTCATGTGAGGAAGGATTAGAACTTTTGTCTATGTGGATAATACCATAATCAATGTGTTTTTCGATCGGTCTATTGTAAGGAAGTCTACCACATCCTATTGGTGTATAGTCAGTACTTTTGATTTGCATTTTATGGACATTCTTAAGTAATGGGGATCCCAAACCAATGTTATTGTCTGAAACCATTTCAGTTTGTATGTATTCTACATTCTGTTCTATATCAACTGACATTATTGGGGTAAATAAATTTTTTATAACGTTTTTTTAAATAAAAATTTTTATTTTTCAAATGAAATAGGCTTAAACAAGCAAAGTCCGTCAATAGAAGTAGTTACAACATAATCCGAGTAAGTAAAACACACTTCTTTATAAAATTTTTGTCCTTGGTGAACAAAAAGCAAATATTTCTCATAAGACCAGTCCTCTTCTAAAGTCAAATCGAATAAACAAACTTGTTGATCACTAGAAGATGCAAAAATGTCTGTATCTTTCCACTTTACAGATGATATACTTGTCTTATGCCACTCTATTTTAGTCTGTTCTAAAGTCATTCTTAAATCGACCACGCGTAAAATTCCATTGTCATCTCCGTAGACAAAATGATTTTCTTTGTTAAAATCAACAGCATTAATATCACAAGAGTGAAGTTTGGAATAGACAGTATCCATAGATCTAAGATCAGTAACTTTAACTGTTTTGTCTGTAGAAGCGGAAAATAATAAATTATTGTAATAACTGAGACTTTCGATAGAGCTTTTATGTAATTTAAATTTATCTAAACATTTCTCATTCATCTTACACACTTCTCCGTCAACAGATGTAAAATAAGCAAAATCATCAGCAGTACAAAGTCCGTATCCAATACCGTTTTGTAAACTTTCATTATGTTTTATTTCTAAATCCGAGTTAAAAATATAAAAAGAATAATCAGAGACACCATAAATAAAATCTTTATAGCGTATTCTATTAAGAGCCTGAGGAATAATATTTTCAAAATGATTTGACTCTTCCTTAGATTTATTAAGATCAAATGAAATTATTTTACTGTCTCCTTCATCTGGATAAGTTCCTACTATGATATTATTTGGACCAAAAAAGTCCACAGTTTGTGAAGGCCATTCTAAAGAAATGTAATCAATATCGATATAAGCCTCTTCCTCATATGAAAGAGAGTCTTCATCGCATTCTTCTGGTTTGTAGACTGATACTTCTTCATCTTCTTCCACATTATTAATCACATCTTCTTCAGTTACATTTTCCTCAACAAAATTATGTTTCTTCATACCCTTAAAAATTAATAAACCGTTTAATTTGAAAAAAAATTTCAAAGAACTAAGATTATTTTTCACAATGCCTCATTTTGTCTGTGTTTAACATTAAAACATTTAAAAAACCTTCATAATGATGTAAATATATTATTTACGTAAAATAAACATTTTTAGTTATAAAATAATTTTATTTGAAAATTTGTAATATTTTTTCTAATTTTTCTTCATCAAATCTTTCCTCCATTTCTTCAATTACCAACTGTAAATGAAGAATTTGCCTAGGTATGAAATTAAACAATTGTATTATTTCAAATTCATAAAGTCCGTATTCTTTAAGTTTAAATTTCTTTTCTTCTAAATTCTGATAATCTTTATCAGAATATTTAGATAAAAGTTCAAAATCTTTATTTTGGTAATCATTTACCATTTTTATTGCTTCAATGTTTGTTAAATATTTAATGCTCTTTCTCAAGGCCTTCATTATGGGGAAGTTATGTGAATGTATAAAAATAAAATTTAATAAAATTTATTGATTAAAGATTTATTATTTATTGTTTTGTATTATGTACATGTCTCTTGCTTTTAAAAGCTCAATCTTTTGTTTATTTAGAAAAAGATTTCCTTTGTCAAACTCGATTGTCATCTGCCCTATCTTCAAATTCAGATCAAAGTCATCCAAATTATGATACAATCTTACAAACAACATATTTTGTGTCAGTAAATAGTTTTCTGGTCCAATTAAGTCTTCATTAAATTCTAGTTTGTCATTCTTCATTGTGTAGTATTTTAAGTTTTGTAAACCAATTTTTTCTGACTCTTTATCTGATATTGTGATGTTTTTAAGATCATTTTCAATCTCTTTTGAGGTCACAAACTGTTTGTTATTGTTTTGTGTATCGATAGCAGACTCATTATACTTAGCGCATCTGGTTTTATTAAGTTCTACTGATAATAAAAAGTAATCAGAAAAGGTCGAAATATGCACACCATTCATCTCTTTCTCTAACATGCAAAGAGGTTTATGATTAATTAAGAAATCGATACCTCTGATTATAACATCTATATTTTTTGTGTTAAAATGACATTTAAAAATTGTATCAGATAGTTTATGAATAAATCCATCTATAAAAACTGTGATCTCTATGTTTAAATTTGTGAATATTAAATACAAAAAATTGCCGTCATAGTACTCTTCTAATTCAAATGGTGGTAAAACTTCATATACTTCATGTTTTACCATTGTGTTCTTTTTTAATTCTACAAAATTAAACTCTCTAAATCTTTTTAATCCTATCTGTTCATGATTTGGTTCTCTTTTAATATAATTCACAACCATTTTACTTGGTTTGAATGTGTAAAGATAATGATTTAAAGCTAAACGTCTATTTTCTGTTTTAGGTTCAATATAAAAGCTCTTAAATGGTTCAAATTGTTCCCTTTTCAAGTGTGTTATCTCTATAAGATTTACGTTTGATAAAATATCAAATTTTTTTATTTTTCCGTAATATATTTTTTTCATTATTTTTTGTTTTGGTTGAGGTGGTTAATTTCAAAATTTATAAAATTCGAATTAGTTTATCCCAGATGAAAGAAATTGAGGACCAAAAAGAATCTAAAGAAAAGATAACTGACAACCTTAATCTATTAGAAGATCAAAAGTTTTATATTGAACAAAATAAAATTAATGAAGATATAAATAACGCAATAAGAAACCATAAATTTACAGAATTAGAAGAAATTGAAGACTTTATAAATAAGTTTAATTAGTTCAATTTCATTTAAAATGATTTATTAAAACAAAACTAACTTAGATTCACCATATTTTAAATCAAATTGGTCCATCAACCACACTTTTATAATATCTATATTTGTACCTTCTTTGGCTGAAACCGAGTAGCACGCTATTTCTCTATCGGTTATAGAAAGTAAATCTAATTTAAGAATCATATCTTTACATTCTAAAGCGTCTTCTATATCGTTTTTTGTTCCCAAAATTAATAAATTTTTCTTCATCCAAATATTTCTATAAAGAAGAGATCTTAATTCTTCTTTTGCTTTTAACCACATCTCATCTTTCCAAGTTAAATCCACACAATAAAGGAGAACATCACATTTTCTATAGTAATAATCCCATTTTAATCTAAATTTTCTTGATCCTGGTATATCATAAACTACAAAACAAACTTTGTCTTCTTTATATTCCGTAGTTTGTATTTGTCGCTTTGGTTTTGTTCCAGGATATGCATTTTCAAAAATGACTGGCACTAAAGTTGACTTTGTTGTTTTACTAAGTCCAAGAATTAATACTTTAAATTTTGTAACGAAGAATCTGTGATAAAGAAATTTGAAAATATTCTTAATCTTTCCGCAAATATCAGGCATGTAAATTCGATAAAATAAATGGTTTTTATAGCTACATAAATATTATTGGTCCATTAATATCTGATTTTCTGATATTGATCTTTTTAAAAAAATAATGAAAAAATAATTTATTTTGTCTTTGTTTTATTTGTCTCATTATAATTCTCAATTTCTTCATTAAAAAATGGCCTTAAATCAAATATTTTAAAGCTTGAGTGTTCAATATGCATTTCTATAAATTTTTTAACTTGTTCAAAATTGGTCTTCGAAAAACTTTTCTCGAGATTATCTATAAACATGTTAAACTCTTCATTTTCTGGTTTATAAACTAATTCAGATTTACAAAATTTACAGTGCTCAGTAAAATTATCAAAACACTGATCACATTCAACACATTTTGGCGATAATTTATAAAGATTTGTAATTTCATTATTGATAAGTCCTTTGACTTTTCTAAAATAAAACTCTTCAGGCACGTCTTTGTTACATGAAATACACTGATCACTTGGATCTTGAAGTTTATTACAGCAAGTAGTAATAAATTTTACAAATTGTGTTGAAATACTTTGCGTGTTTGCAGCATTTATTTTAACACCGAATATTCGTTGAAGATCACTAATATCAATACAATTGGGTATTCGAACTATTTTAAGCAGTGATGAAAGTATTTGATTGGTTACATAATATTCATAATCAATTTTTTTAACTTCAGAAGGCAGAAACGCTCTTTTATAAACTGGCTCGTTAGTATCAGTGCAACCAATTACAAATGAAATCATATCTCTTTGGTCAATATAAATTCCTTTCTCTGTCAGTCGCTTAGCCAAACAAACGTGAGGAAGTGGTGCATTTTTATCATAAAGTTCTAGTGGTTTGGAAAGCGTCATGTTTATTATAAAATCAGTAACTGGCCTAGATTTAATTTTGGCTGCTTCTTTGTAAAGTAGCGAAAATATTTGTTTTTTAGACTCGTCAAAATCTAATGGCTTTGAATCATCTAAAAGTATATCTAATACACCATTTAAAATATCAATGGTTGCTTTACAGACATCTCTTCTAACCGTGTCAATACCTTTATACTCTTTTTTAAAAGTACCGTTCTCATCAGCATATAAACCTGCGTATTTCTTCTTTTTGTAAAGAAAAAGTCGAACAAAAATCTTTTCTAAATCTATTTCTATGTGTTTATATTTTGAATTGACTCTACTCTTAAGTTCTTCTGATATTTTTCTGATCTTATCTAAATTCTCATCACAATAATTAAATTTGGTATTAATCATAATAGAATCGGTATCACCATAAATAACATCTAAGCCTAAATCATTGACTGCTATATTCTTCGCTTCTTCAAGAAGATAACGGCCTTTTTTAGTAATAAAAGATGCCATTGTATAATTACAGAAACGACTTACGGGAAATCCAAGACAACCATAAATACTATTTGCTAATAGTTTCAATGCCTTTTGTCTTAAATCATAAATTTTGTTGTTTTCATTAGAGTTTTTTGTAATGAGCTTCTTTACTTCTCGTCTTCTGTTTACAAGATTAGCTATTACAATTGGTAAAAATCCTTTTTCTGAAGATACTGAAGAGGTTTCTAAAAGCGGCATAACTTCTTCGTGAATATTTTGAATCTCGGCATTTGAATTACCAATAGTAGAAAAACATACATTGAATTCCTGAACAATAGAAGGATACAAAGAGTTAAAATCAAGAAGCAATACAGCATCTGTATAAGCTCCAATTGCTGGTGTTAAAACCATACCACCCGTATATTGTTGTGTAGATCTTTTTTCACAACTCGGAAAGATGTAATTTCGATCATATAATTCATTAAGAAGTGCAAAATCAATGATGTTAGCTCTGTTATTAGACAAAACCTTGTTCATAGAACATCCTGATATTTCAGAAATCTCTTTTGCTAATAACAAAGCGTCAGACGCTATGTAAATATCATAAATTAACTTGGATTCAGTAGCAAGTTTTGCAAATTTATCTCCGAAGTAAAAACTAAACGAGTACGAGTTTGATTTGCAGTTGTAATAATCACAAAGATCTTCAATGGAATAATCTCTACATTTCAAATTACCTAGAGAATACGTGTACAAATCACAAAATAAGAATCTAACAAAATCAAATTTGTTCAAAATTGCATGAGGTAAATTATAAACAACTAAACTATCAACTTGTTCATTATCTAAATAGTATTGGATGTCTTTTATTATTTTCTGTTCTTGTGAATATGTTTTAAAGATGTTATTTCCATTTTTAATGGTTTTAAGTTCTACGCTCTTGTCCTTCATACCGCATATAAATTTATTACCATTTACACACAAAGAGTATCCTTCAACGATATTGTTATGATGTTTAATTGTTAAACTTGAGTAATTTATCTTTGGAAGATCGACCTTTCCAAGAACAGTAATAGTATTGCTTGGTTCTAAATTTACATTCTTAAACTGATTATAAAGAATAAAATCTTCATTATAATCAATTTTTAGCAGGCAAGGACCTTTTAGTTTTTTCGAAATCATAAAAAATTCTTCATAATTATTAAATTGCTTAAACTTTTTTTTAATTCTCATAAAATTAGCTTTAGAATGAAAACATACTTGTTTCATGATTTTTATCGCTGTTATATTCTCATTAAGATCTTCATGAAATATATTTTTGTATTTTAAAACTTCTATAGAATTTACTTCGAATTCATTTAGTTTAATTTTTTTCTTGATTTCTTTTATTGCATCCTCTGAATAATTTTCAGTTTCATCATATTTCTCACAAATAAACAACCAAGGAATGTAATCATATCTTATGTCAATAGCCAATTTTCTTATCCTAGATTTCTCGAGATGAGCTGTACTTAAATTTGGTTCTCCTGATATAAGTAATTCTCTACCGAATAAGCAAAATTTAGTAATATTGTCAATATTAATTGATTTAGTGTTATACAATAAAAAATACATATGGGTCAAATATTTTAAACTAATAAAGTTCAAAGTATTTTTTGATAACGGTAAAAAATTAGATAAAAATATTAGTGGAGATGTCACAACAGTACATAAGTATTTGCTGTTTCTGTCTCCACAAATTATTACTTTTATTCAAAATGGCAGACATGAATAATCATATTCCTTCTGTAGCTTTTGAATAGGGGTGAATTGAAAAAATATTTTTATAAAAAAGATATGTAAGATTAAGGAAATAAATTGAAGCCTATGCGCTATTAATGGGCGATTAAATACTTGCGTGCTAGAATGATTTTAAGTGAATATTTGTACAACGTGAAATATGTAAAATTAAAAAGTACGCATTTAAATTTTATTCAAAAATCACAAGATGATTTCAAGATTGTTAAACTTACTTATTTTGTTTTAAGTCATATTATGATTGCAACAAATAAAGACTTTTTAGGATTTTATTCTGTATACTTAGTAGAAAGTTTATAAATTTTTTCGTGTTAATGTAAATTTTACAAAAAGATACTTGAAACATGACACTCAAAAAATTTTATATAACAATTGATAAGTTTTTGATGGCATAATCTGGTAAAGTTTTGCCTTAAACTTTTTATTAAAAATTAATTAAAAGTTTATTGATTAAAATTTCATAATTGATTCTTAAAAATCCAAATATCATTGAGAGAATCCTGGTATTTCGTTAAAAATGGATTATAAGCATCAATTAAAACATGTAATCCTTTAAAAAATTCATTCATCTCTTTCAAAGTCTCATGATCAACATCAAGGTCATTATTTTGTAACTCTTCTGGAGTCTTACAGCAGATTTCGTTTTTTGAATGTCTTAAAATTTCTTGAAATTTTGATAATTTATCTTTAATTAAAAATGAGATGTTTCGAAGATTTTTTCTACGAAAATCAACATAATTACGATAATGTTTGGTCTCTTCACTAAGTAATTCTTTAAGACGAGCTAATTCTTCCCTAAATTTTTTACGATCTAATTGATTTAGTCCTTCTTCACCCAGAATTTCTTTGATCATATTAATTATTTCATCAATATTTTCAAGTTTTAACTGAACTTTCAAAATTTCTTGTTGGAGACATTTAGCATAATTATCCTTTTCTTCACTATCAAAAAAAATACACAAAATACTCATTAAATCAGTATAAGTGTTGACACAAGGAAATTTACTTTCATCAAAATTAATTATTTCTTTTTTCAAATCATTTCCAATATCTTTTAAAGTTTTTTTATTGGCTTTTGTCGTAACAAATTTTTGATTTTTTTCTATTGAAAAAAACATACTGATCAAATCTTTTCTAAATTCTTCAAGGTAACACTCTTTATCCAGTTTACTATTTTGTTCCAATTTTGATGTAGAAGGTATCTCAGGATTTTCTGAAACAAAAGTAGATAAAAGATCTTCTTTATTCTCTAATTCGCAATTAGAAATTACTTTTACATTATTCGATTCAAAAGTGTTCATGTTGTCTAGATTTTCATAATTATGTACAAAATCGGGTTTAAAATATTCAAAATCATCACTAGAAGAAAATATACCTTCATCTGCTGTATATAAAGAAAACACTTCATCATTCTCAGATTCACTTGAAGTAATTTGATGCGAAACAGATTGGTTTTCAAATGCATCTATTTCATGCTCACCGACAAAAGCAGATTCTGAACCTAATATAGTCTTTATGAACAAATAAATTGCACAATCAAAGTTCAAAAATTTCATAAGGGTGCATAAAATTTAATAAAAATAAAACGAAATAATAAAAAAAACTGTTATTTGATAAACAAAAATAAATTATTTGGCGTTGTATTACCTAACCATAAAGTATTTTTAATATTTTATGTAACATTAAAGCATGGTAAGTTTTAGATGGATTTGGCTAAAACAACTTTTTTCTTTTATTTTAAAAATTTACAAATGGGTTCATCAAAAAACTTATGATATTAAGATTATTTTAATTCTTGGAACAATAAATATGAAAATATATTCATGCAAATGTGATAAAAAAACTTTTTAGACAAACAGTTTACATCATTAAGAGACGTTCAGAACCTTAAAAAATAAATAATTTAATCATTGGTTAATCGTACATCAAATCATCGGTTTTAAGAAACATAAAACAATTCATTTAATATAAACGAATCGGTTGTTCAGAAAAAATTAAAATTAAAAGCAGACATTTTGACGTTGTAGTATACCATACGAATAAAAAAAACCTTATTATTAACATAACATGCGTAAAATCGTGTAAATGTAATAAAAATTGTGATGTTTAATTAATTAGTCTAGTGATATCCAAACAGATCGTTTACATCACTTGTGATAGCTCTGATTGTCAAAAATTATGTAAAAGCAAGCTTTTTAAAAAATATGTTTACTTTAAACATCATATAAACAGCAAAAATTAACAATCTGAGCATAACGAAATGATTTAAAGAAATGATGCTTTTATATATCGTTTTATTGCTTTAAAATTAGAAAACAAAAAGTTTAAGTTTTTGTATAATTACGGTGTCTAGGATTTATTATAGAATTTTTTTCGAATACTATTTTAGATCAGTTTTTCGATACAAAAAGTTTTTTTTTTTATTATAATATCAATCACAGTTGTTTATTACAGATGAAATTAAATAAACAGGTTTGCTGCTTTAATTTTTGTTTAAGTGTAGTTTAAAAATATTTTTGTCGGCAATAAAAGTTTTTAAAATATTTTATCAGAAAGTTTTGTTTGCTTTTAACAAAATTAATTGTTTTTTAATGTTTTTCTTTTACGTTTTTGTACTTTTAAATATTGTAAAGTGTTTTCCATATTGCAATGCCCCAATGGAGATTAGGTTAAGTTCGCACAAGAAAGGACATGGTTTAAAAGAAATTTTCTCTAAAGATATACAAAGTTATTGGGCAACTGACGATACTTTACCCCACGGCATTCAATTTAAATTTAACAAATTGACTTATGTTGAAGAAGTGAGAATTTACTTAAGTTACATACAAGATGATAGTTATACTCCACAAGAAATTGAAATTAGATCAGGACTTGTTGAGAGTGAAATTGAACCAATCACAAATTTATCATTATTTGAACCAGAAGGCTTCTTTTCATTGTCAGTTAAGAAAAAATGTTTTTATTTGCAAATTATAATTTTGAATAATCATCAAGACGGGAAAGATTCTCATATTAGACATTTAAAAGTTATGGAGTCTAAAAACAAAGAAATTTTTATTAATGTTTAAAATGATTATTATTGATATCAATATTGTTTTAAGTACGTATTTAAGGACTTTATGAAATTAAATGACCCTAATAAAAGATCTTATAATTGTATTTAGTAAAATAAATTTTTAATCAAAAATCTTTTAATTTAATTTATCTACCTCCTTTCCACGATGACATGTAATAATGTTTTGGTTTTTTATCATAATATCCAGCTGTATCAAATCTTGATTTCTCTTTACTTTTATCAGGAATAAATTCTTTTGGTAAATGTGCTGGTAATTTATCTCTAGTAGTTGCAGGGACAATAGCAGTGTTTTTCTTAGTTAATTTCTTAGATTTTGGCACTTTGTTTTTCTTTCCTAAGTTTTTAATAAGTTTCCTTTCTTCAATCTTGTCATAAATCTTAGCCAACTCTTCTCTCTCATCCTTACTTAAAACATCATAACTCTTGTTGTATAACGCAAACATCTTCTCTTCTTCTAGTTCTATTTCGTTTAATTTACCTTCTATATCTTTATCAATAAAATCTGAAAAATTTTTACCATTGTAGATTTCTGGTATGACATCATATTTATGCTCATCATTAACAAAATATCTTTCTTGTTCATTTGGTAGTTCTTCAATCTCTGTAAAACATAATTTAGATTCTTCTTTATCTTTTTTATATTTAGTTTTTTGCATTGTGATCATATTAATATAATCTTTAATTCTACCATTTTCAACTTTCTTATCTACTCTCTCATTAAGTAAAATATCGCAAGCCACTTGTTTAACTTTTTCTACATTAATTTCTTCTTTATTACTCATTTCAACAAATGTTTTTCCTTTTAAAAATTCAGTAATTAAATTTTTATCTTCTAAATCTTCCATATGTTCAAGTTTAACAATATCTGCTTTACTCAAAACAATGACAATTTTTGAATCTAAAAGTGGACTCAATGTATTAAAAAGAGAAATTTGTTCTTTTATAGTATGACCACAAGTATTACTAAGATCAAAGAAATATAAAACTACGGCCTTAATATGAGCAAGAGCTGTTATACTTAACATTTCAATTGTATTTCTATCTTCAAGT
>DWJH01000380.1:0-11116 GCA_018248735.1 Tagiades litigiosa | reverse complement strand
AAAATATTTGGGAGGCCTGAGAACGTAAGGGGTCTTAGAAAGTGGGCCTATTGAACGTAAGGGGGTTTTTAAGGTAATTCTCTCCCTTGCCTGTCCCCTTATACTATTTTATCCTATTCTTTATAATTGGTTTTTAAGGTGATTCTCTCCCTTACCTGTCCCCTTATACTATTTTATCCTATCCTTTTTATTTCCTTTCTCTGAAACATCTTTGTTTCATTTTTCTTATTAAAATCTTTTTCTTAAATTTAAATTCAATGAAATTTCTCCTTCTCGTTGCCTTTTGTAATTCTTTTTTCTTTTGGAATAAAAAATCGGATTTTGATAAATTTTTAGAAAGGGATTCTAGTGAAGATTCTGAACCTACTCAGAATGATTTGCCTGTTTATAATGTCGAACCAGAAAGTACGGATAAAGAATTAATGGATGATTTACGATTTATAAAATATGAGGATCCTCAATCAATTTCTCCTTCTGAAGAAGCCCAAAAGAAAGTAAAGGATTTAGAAAGTTTGGCTAAGAGAATAAATGAATCTTACGATTTAGGAGATGCTGTCTCTTCTTTAACTGATAAAAATATGTGGGAAAAACTTCATAAATACATTAAAGATCATCTAAAGGATTTCTTAATAGATGGGCATTTATCTATTGAACTCCAAATTAGATACGTCTTGTGTTCGTATATCATAGCTTTTATTCCCGGACAATTTGCTTTTGTAATTCCTGGATTTTACACTTTTTTAATTCCGAAAAAGGCGCATAAAATTCCAATTGTAAGTGATGCCTTGAAGGGATTAAAAGCCTTTTTGAGATTTTCTAAAGATACATCTAGAGAAAGTTTATTTATAACTTTTTACTTTGGGAGAGCCAATTCAATTGCAGAAGATATTGATTTTATACTTAAAATCCCTGAACTAATAGTAAATGATCCAATAGCAATAATCAGAGAATTATTAGCTTTTAGAATTAAAGCCAATGGTTATGATCCTGTTAAGTATTATTAAAACTAAATAGTAATAGGATTAGGGTTGTGTTTAGATTTAAGATATTTTTATGCGCCCTTTTTATATTTAAAAAAATGTTCTGGAATTTAGAAAAAAGTTCTAAAACTTAATAAAATGTTCTTATTTTATGCGCATAATTAAAAAACTTTAAAAGTATCAATTATATTATTTTTTGGTCAATCAAATAAATTTTATTATCTTTATATATTCCCATATCCTCTAATTTTACTGACTAGTCTCAAATCCGTAGGGTAAAGCGTAACCCTCTTAGCATGTCGACTGCAGTTGTAAGCCGCTTCCATAAGCGCAGTAATATGGGCCTCGAAAATATCCTGAAGCATTTCCAGGGACTGTGCTGTAAATTTTACAGTAGACACGACTTTCCTTACGGCCAATTCACCCACAACTTTCCTGACGTACCTCACAAAAGGCCTTTTTGAGAGTAAAAAATTGGTTGACTGTTGGTAGTAGTTTATTTCTTTAAGGACAAGATTGTGTTTTGTTTTTCTTCTTCTGGTGGGGGTTCCCTGAACAATTACGGGCTTTTTAACAGAGACACTTTTTTTGGGCTGGGGCTTTGTTTTCTCCTTTTGAATGGATTTCTTGCCTTTTCCTGAAGTGTTTTTTGTTGTCATCGCGGTACGGGCCATTTGAAGGGGGTAAAAAATTAGTAAACAAACAGGAAATGGAGGGAAAATAATAAAGGTGAGTATAGAAATGTGTTGGTGATAGATTAATAAAGGTGAGTATAGAAATGTGTTGGTGATAGATTAATATTAAAAATAATTTTAATCGAAATATGAACAAATTTTTCAATTACAAATATTTTTATTTACCAACTTGATACTAATCTTCTTGTATATCTTCTCGAGTATGATTGTCCGGGATAAGATGAGTAGGGGTCGTAAAGATCACGTCTTGCATAAGGAGATGTTCCAGGGTACAGGGGATCAGAAATGGGGTCAAGGGCTGGTGGGATAGTTGAGAAGATGAGACTCATAAAGAAAAGCACAAACTTGAACATGAGAAAACGTAAATTTGGGTTTAAATAGTTTTTGTTAAGACATTTGTTTCATTTTTATCATTGACAAATTATGACAGTTCTATGGACACGAATTGGAAGAAGATTTAAAACACCAATAAAGTTTACAAAAAAGTGAGATAATTTGTAATTAAGGAATAACCTGTTAAGAATCCTTAGAGTCTTTTTAATTTAAATTTTATTCAATTAAACTTTTCTTAATCAAATCTAGAATATTTCAAATTTCAATTTAAATGACAGTCATTGCACAATCTTTTCCTAAATCTTAATTGGGTACTCTTAATTGTATAGAGGGCTTCTTTTACATTAACAGGTCTAGGCCTTTAATTAATTAATTTCTAGAATTTTAATTTGTTACAGGACATTTGGCCATGGTAATAAAAAAAATGCCTTTAAAAAATCGTTTTTTAGTAAAATCCTAGTTTCCTTTCTGTTATAATTAGCTGTTTTGCAATTAAACTAACTTAATTTATCAACAGAACTCGAATAGATTTTATACATTCTTTTACTTTTTACGAGTTCTTACGTGTTATAGATTTTCTATAGACCTTTCTAAAGTATCCATTACTTTCATACGCCTTTTTATGGACCTTTTAGACGTACACGTTCTATAGGCCTTTCTCTAGTTCTACTCCTTTTTCGTAATTTTGATGAAAATGAGGTCTTAAGTACGTGGTTAATATCAAACACATATTCTATTAATTGGATTTTTAATTTATAGAAAAATCAGAAATGACGCGTATGAAATTAATCAAATTAAAAACGAAAAAATTGGTGAATAGCTATTAATAAGTCTATGCAAAAATTTATTTTTTAATTAAAAGTTTTAAATTTTGGATTAAAGTTTCATTTGCAAATAAAGGATCAATTAAATTAAAAATTGTATCAATTGATTAAAAAATTTAATACACTGGTATTTGTTAAATAAATTTTCAAGAAATTAAATACCATGTATCATAGGATTTAATGTTGTTAACCCTAGGCTATTTAAGCCATTAAATTAAATAAAGTACCCTTATGTTAACTTTTTCCGACATTTAACGGCCTTAAAAATCTTTGATATTGTATATTTAAATCATTCTATAAATTTTTGCTTGTTTGAAGAAAATTTTTCGGCTACGCAATTGTTTGAGGTTACGTTCAAAAATTGTAAAAAATTTGTATCGTTTTGGAAGTTGTAAAAATGAACCGAGTTTTCCCGTGTAAGCGTTCCATCCCAAAAATCAAATTTTGCGACTTTATTAGAAAATATATATATCCTTAAAAGAGACCAACCTATTATCTAAATATACGACGAAAAAGTAAAAAAAAATTAAAAGCATTTTCTAAATCATAAATTAATATTATTAGTCTATCTCGTCTTCTTCGATTTTATTGCAACTTAAAACATCTTTAAGCTTATTATTCAATCCTAATGTATAATTTTCATCAAATATGGCATTTGTACCGCACAATCTAAATGCTTTAGAAGCCATGTCAGATGTTATGCTTGTTACTGCCTCTGATATTGCATTCAAAATGAACTCCCAACTTGGCCTTCGTCTGTATCCCTTTTTAGTGAATTCTTTAGGTCCATTTGCCTGCCAATCTTGCCATTTTCTTTTTAAGTTGACTTTAAATGAAGAATTAATTAAAATATCTAAAGGTTGTAAGTTAGAAGTTGTTTTAGGTGACATTAATAATGTTTCAATTTTACTGTTATAAAAATTATCTTTAACCTTATCTGTAAAGTGAGATTTATAAGTATCTAGGAGGAGAAGCTTACTCCTTTCTTCAAATGGCCCATTATCATTAAGGCAGGCGCTAATCATCTGTAACATTGTATTTTGATCTATGTTCCCAGATTCATATGTTACAAAGCACAGGTTATTAGGCACATGACAATTTGGAGGTTTTTTTAGGCTTTTCAAAATAGCAATGCCTATTAAAACAGAGCCTTCCGACGAAATAGTAATTACAACAGTTATTTTTGTCTTTAAATTTACAGTTTATAAGCTTCTGTATTTTTTTCACCTGAAAAAGATAATGTGCGAGATTGCATCAGATCAATATATACAGGCGTTTCATCCATATTATATGCCACCATCCCAAGACCCATATAATTGAGTTTGTAATTAAAAACTATGAAATAATTTAAGACTATTTCTTTGATTTCTTCTTGTTTTCTAGTATCTTCCTGCCCACATTACGTGATTTTACGAAATAAAAACCTGTTTCTTTTCTTAAATCCTTCTAACCAACGCATACTTGATTTAAAAACTTTGTACATGTGAGTTCTTCGGCCACCTAAGGGGCTTTATTTAAATATTATATGTAGAAATAATTCTCTTTTTTTACTCCAGTCAACTTGGACCCAATCTATTAATTTTCTTTCAATTTCAGCCCATTTTAGACTAGAGCCTGTATTAGTTTCTATTATATTGTTTTGATAAATCATTTTCGCTTCATCCAATGTCTTAACAAATTACAAGTAATGTGTAAATTTGAGCTGTTAATGTTACGTTTCCATCATTGTCTCGTAACTTTTGCAATCCTTCAAGTAATTTATGTAAAATGTAAGATTTTTTTCATGGGGGGTAAATTTAAAAGAAAATATATAAATAATTTTGATATTTTTTATCTATAGAAGTATTCCACCCATTAAAGACACTGAGCCTCTTCCACGGGTGGATCTCTTTCCTTGGAAACCTTCGGTAATATAAAATGTTGTTACATTTGTAAATCTTATCGTTTGTTTAATTTAAGAATAGCACAAATTTTTAGCACGTGTCTTACTCGTGAAGGTAGTCAAGAGGTTAAATTAATTTTTTTTGCATAGTCGTAAAAGTTATTTAAGACAGTATTTTTCAAAAGATTTGGCAATATTTTAGTCATGTGCTCAAGAGAAATTGTCTTTTACACCTGTATTAATACTTTAAAGCAATATATATGAAATCGTGTAACAGAGCAGGACGTTTAACGTTTTTATTTCTAATGCACAGTTCAAACGCCAAAACACACCATCTTATGTTTATTACTTTATTTACTAAGCTGTATTTTAATTTATCTTCTATCGACACACAAATTTTAAAAAATACAAATTTAGCCCATACGAAATTCATGAGATCATATATAAATTAACATACTAATTAAACATTTCGAGCCTGCAAGAAAGTGATAGAAATAATATGGGCCACGACTCAGATCCGTCCTTCGAGATTTTTTACAAATATTTTAACGTCAAAACTAGAAAAAACAGTTAATTGTTGATAATTATTTCAAAAAATACTTAAACAACGATAATTTCGTGCTTTTCATGACACTTCTGCTGACCAGACAATTTTTTTAAATTACAAAGTATAAAAAATTAAGGTTTTCTAAGACTTTTAGTTAATAACGTTTCCATAAAATTTTTATTAAATTGGCCTGTGATCAATAAAAATTTACTACAAATCATTAAAAAGTGTCAATTTTAAGGTGTTTGTAAATTTTGTAATTACAAAATAACGCACACTCAAAACTATTACCTAAATTTTACAGGTCTTTGTCATTAAAAACGCAATATCAAAAAATTAAACAAGTTGACAAATTGTTTTAATTACGTTTTAGTGATATTTGAATAAAATTACATGTTTGAAACACCTTTAAAAATTCAAATTAATTTACAAAAATTCCAGAAATCTATATGAAAAATCTATTAGCTAGCTAAGAGTAAACAACTATTATAGTTTAAAATTAATTTATTAATGCCTTTTATTTTAATCATTTCTTTTTTTAATAGGACCTTAATTTTAATCATATAGGTCTCTTACGTTTCAAATCATTTATTTTTAATTGGTTTCCTAAATTTACGAAATATAAAATCAGAATTAACTCATTTATGATGTTTCTACAGCTTGCTTCCGTATTATGTGACGAAGTCACTGACAATGCTTCAGTCACAACCATCTCATCTCCTCTAGGTATTGCCTTAATTGTTATGGTTTTGATCGATGTGGTGTTTCTCTATTACATGTTACTAACTCAGAGAGAAGATTTAAAAGAAAAAAGCAATTACATTTTTTTAGCACACGGGTCTTTCTTCATTTTGGCTTTCAATATAAACTTATTAAGTTTTGGAAAAGGACCTTTATTTATGATAGGAGTTATGATTGGAATTATGGTTCTCTACTATTTCTTGTGTTCTATTCCTTTGGCAGTTACAGTTATCGCAATCCTTAACATAACAGGTCTTTTCCCAATTATGAACACATATTTCTTAAGTAATATTATCAATCCATTTGCAGGTGCTACTATAGGAGGATTTTTAGGTCTTGGATTAGCTATAGTACTTACTCTTTTCTTCCCAGATTTCCTTATGAAAGTACACAATTTGTTTACTGTTTATCTTTACACGGCTCTCTTAGTATCTCTCTTAGGATTAACATCTCTCGTACCATTAAAATTAAGTCCAGAAGCCAAACCAAATGCACTGAATATGGTAACAGCCATTGTTTTATTTGTGGTCATTGGAGTCTTGGTCTTTATGAAATAAAGAGTGTTTATATAAAATGTTTTCTATATATTATTTTCCTGTTGAATCACACATTCTGATTTATATATTTCATTTATTTAATTACTTGTTTACTATCTATCCTAAGCCCTTACCTTCTCCCACATACACACACACCCCCTTTTTTAAAAATGAAAAGACTCAAATCAGAAAAAATCCTTTTGCCAAATTTTTATTTTGAATTAAACACGCCTCAAATTTCACAAGCCATTTTACTCAATTTACTTCAAAAAAGAATCAAAATCTTGAGAATGGTAGAAGATGGTGTTTGTGATTTAAAAAATTTAAAAGATTTTAGTGAAGAAGAAGATATTTTAAGTCATTTTATTATGAGAATGGTTTGTTATCAAATAGAATGGGTTTATAAATGGTTTGTAGGAGTAGAATCTAAATTTTTTAAACTAAAATTAGGGAATGTAGAGAATTTAGAAGGATTTATTAAAGGGATTATTCCGAAATTTAAAGGAATTGAAATTAATGATGATGAGGTTTTATTAACTAGGAGATCTTATATCTCTAATGATAAAAAATTATTAGATCAAAATATAAATAACCGTACTATTTTAGTTCATTTTACAAAATTAGTTTCAATTTTTGGTAAAAGACAAGTTAAAGTTAAAGGCGGCTATTGCCAATTAGATGAAAAATCTTATTCTATTGTTTTAGTAAATGAATTTAAATCCCGTTTAAGTAAATGGGCCTGCCCCAAAAACGATGCCCGCCTTATTAAAATTTGTAGAGATTTCTTTATAAATGCTCAGCCTAAGAAATCCGATTTAAATTTTACGTTCAAAATCACGGACAAAAAATTTTATCCTCCTTGTATTTTATTAATTTTAGATCAATTAGCAAAAATGGGGCATTTGAAATACAATGATAGACAAGCTTTAACTCTATTCCTTAAAGATATAGGAATGAGTTTAGAAGAATGTACTGAATTTATAAGTTCAAAGTTCTCTATTTCTAAATTAGATTTTAATAAACAGTATCTTTATAATATTAGGCACAATTATGGATTAGAAGGGAAAAAGGCGGATTACTCTTGTTATTCCTGCCAAAAAATGGCTTTTAATAAAAATACAGGAAATAAAAGTGGATGTCCTTATGTAGATAATAAAGAATTTATTAAAGAGTACAGTAAAGGAATAGGAATAGATATAGAAGATATTTTTAAAGAAGGGAGTTATACAAGTAGATGTACTAAAGTATTAGAGAAAATAACAAAAGAAGAATATAAAAAAGTGGTGACTACCCCAGTGAAATACTTTGTGACCTATAAAAAGGCTGAGAGTTGATTAGGGAAGTGATGGTGATGGATTTGTCCTTTAAAGACCTTCTTAGGATTTTAAGGCAATTTAGAATAAGAATATATTAAACCTTAACGAGAACCCTATCATAATCGTTTTTTATCTAAAATCTTTATTTTTTATGCCCCCCTTTCAGAACCACATTTTTTTATGAAATCTTATGCTGAATCCCTGGGTTTCTTTGTTTCTGATGGTTTTAAATATGGAGTAGATCTTCTTTTATACACAGATCATCCTTCTAAAGTCCATTCTAAATATGCCCTACTCCTGGACAGGAATCAAAGTTTTTTTGAGATTGTGGCTATTCAAAGGGTCTGTTGTTCAGTAAATAAAAGATTGATTTTTGTAAAAGAAAATGAAGGAAAATATGAGTTTTATTGGATAAGGAGGTCCATTAATTTGAATAAAAAGTGGGATGAGTAAATTAAATGAATTAAGTTTTAGATTTTGTTTATAAAGATTTGCTTATAAAGGATTGCTTATAAAGGATTGGTTATAAAAACCCCTTGTTGTTTATTGCATAAATTTCAAAACTTTATACATTGGCTTTAATTTTAAACAAAACACTTTACAATTTTACACTCATAGTTTATTTTTTAATTTCTCTATTCTTTTTTTACTCTTTTTCTCTTTTAAACTGCAGATTGTTCTTCATTTTTTCCTGCTTGATATTCCACCATTTTTTTCGTGGCCCATGCCTGGAAATAAGTAGGAATTATTACAGCCAATGAAACTATGGCAAATACTAAGAATCCAAGTAAACAAGAAAAAGCAAATGAAGCATTAGAATTCGTAACCCCGTGTAAAGCCCCGAGAATAGACAAAATCCCCCAAATATCAATAAGAGCTATTCCTGAGAGTGTACCTGTATAAATTTTTCCTAAAACCAAACCAAAAGTATTTAAATTTAGAAATAAAAATATAAAATACAAAACAACACCCACAACAATACAAACCAAGTAGGACAAACGGAATATTAAAGCTAAGAGGTAAGTAGTACCATAAGCATTTATCAAAGATAAAAATAAGTTTTTAAATTTATCATTTACACTAAGAAAAGCACAAACAGGAGCAGCAATTATAGCAATATAAAATAAAAAACCTTCTCCAAATCCCATGAGAGAAGAAGAGAGGACGTGGTCTACTCCAATGAGGATTCCTTGGAAAATTACAGCTTGAGTTTGGAAAGCCGAAAGGGAAAATCTAGGAAGAAGAATGAAAGCTAAAAATAAAAAACATTCTAAAGAAAAAAGAATTTTGTAAATTAAACCACCTGTTCCTAAAGAAAAAGAAGGAAGAGAAAACCCAATTTTGTTAGAAGGAGTAGAAGTGGGACTAAGAGTAGGAATAAGAGATTTACCTTTGTCTTCGGCTAAAAGTAAAATGAAATAAAATAAAAGATCAATCATAAAAAAATGAAAAGAAAATTTCTTATAAGAAAAAAGGGGAAAAAAAGAAAAAGGGGGTGTTCGAAATCGAAGAAAACTCTCCAGCAGCTCGCAGCGGGGAGGTAAGTTAGGAACTTACTTAGCTAAATATATTACAAAGTCTTTGGAAGTGATAACAAATAATTAGTAAAACAGAAGATATGTCATCGTATTTAAATTTTCTTTCTTATAAACATTCGTATTTTTGACAAAAAACCACTTATTAATTCAATCTTCAATTATAAACATATTAACAATTAACTGTCTGTGTTCATATATTTTTACATACACAAATCATATCTTAAACATTTATATGACATCCAAAAGTCGTCAAAGCAAGTGCAATTGTATATAGTGCACTCCCGAATAATTTAAATTGCAAAAATAGTCATTATTTTCTCATTTGCTTTTCAATAATATGATTATCAGCTGACTTTCAATTTATAAGCATTCCAGATTATTTGTTTATATTATCAATCAGACATTGATTAAAACAACACCATAACTTTTAAGAAAACACTATTATTTGTTTTATAGGGTTAGGGTAAGTTACCTTGGTTAAGGGACAAAACTTAGGCTGATTTGGCTATTATAATGCTAATAATAGAGTTGTTATTTTTAAAGAGTATACTTAGCATATTAAACAAGCCATTTTTATTCTTATTACTTTAATATTCTTAGATTTTATGTTCACTTTTATATTATGCACTTATGAATCAAATTGATAACTATTGTAACTTAAACATCAATTTTTTATACATAATTAATCAATGTTCATAGTGTAACTGAGATATAAATTAATAGAGCTCTATTTGAAAATGTTGGTAAACATCTTCAGATGCCAAGGTTGTTATGGCCAATGTTGTGATAAATCTAATCTGTAACTACAATTTAAATGCATGCAAATCAACCTTTAATCTTTTGTTGCATAGAACATATGCACACTACAACCACATTGACACAGAAAGATGTAACAAGAGTGTGTTTGTGTGCATAATGTGGTCAACTCAAGGCAAACACGTTTAGGGGCTCTCATTTTATGCAAATAGATTGTTCATTGTACACTAATCAGCTGAGATGTAACATAATTGCATAGTGAATTAAATAAGGCACTGTTATTTCATACTTCATCTGGCAATATAGTAGACAGACTATTTATTTGTCAAGAGGTTCTGCCTTTTTTGGTTAACTCAATGTTGCTTACCATGAGATAAAACCTTTAAATGTCATACATAGATAGTGTTTAATGCGACAATATTATAATATTTTAAATATCTCACTGTACTGTCAATGGTATTACAGGCTATAAATTAACTTCGGATTAATTGAGGTTGTAGATACGTCAAGTGTCACTGCCTAGATAGATAGGTTTTAAAAGGCAGTCATTGCAATTTATGTGATAGCAAACTACATGAAATATCTTCTTTTAATTGATAGACATGAATATTTAATACTTATATGTCCAGTTTGACTGAACTATCTTTAATCCATATTAATACAAAAAGGAGAACTGTATCCTGATTATGTTAAATACCTGTTCTGCAAAGAAATCTTTTTTTTTAGCTATGAAAATTCATCATGAATAAAGAGAAGCAGTACACAGATTATGTTTAACCTGCTTTAGATATAATTGCAACTTTTAATTAAAATAACATGTTACGATAATAATTTCGACATAGCCGTAGAATACGTCGACAGCAGCGCCACCTACCGGGTCCAATACCAACTCAGAAACCTTCTTTGGCTGATACACAACAACTCTGCTAAAGATCATCACATGGTCCAATGCATAGGTAAGCTATGAT
>DWJH01000379.1:0-11119 GCA_018248735.1 Tagiades litigiosa | reverse complement strand
GGGTATGCGGGCACCCACACCCTTCAAACTGAAACACAACTTATAAAAGTTGCTTCA
Organism: Tagiades litigiosa; assembly: GCA_018248735.1. NCBI lineage: Eukaryota > Metazoa > Arthropoda > Insecta > Lepidoptera > Hesperiidae > Tagiades > Tagiades litigiosa. The sequence goes on along the minus strand of DWJH01000379.1, from coordinate 11,062 downwards.
CAGCAGAAATAGGTGTGGTGTGTTGGTACTGACCCCGTCGAGTCGGAATAGACTCTACCACCACTAAATTCCTTCTGTTTATATGATTCCTCTGGTGTTGCACGTCTCCTTAGACGACGATGGCCACTTACCATCAGGTGGCTCGTTTGCCTGTTTGTCGGACCTGGGTATAAAAAAAATCTGAAAAGCCTAAAAATGTGAAGTGTGTTTGGTGATTATCAATCAACAGAACTTTTTATTTGTTCTTAAGCATTTTTATGTCATATTTATCATCTAAGTTAATATTAAAATAGATTGCAACATGAAAACAAAATTGAATTTTTTCTTCGATTCGATTTTGAAGTGATGCTGTTGACATTTTGTACAACCCCATAGAAGTCAGAACCGGTCACCGCCAAACATTAACTTTTCTTTTTCTTATGTAAATTAATTTTATTTCCTTATGATTTAAATATTCCCATTTCTTACAGATTCGAAAGCAGCACCGATATAAAGTCGGAGCCGGACGACGAAGGCAGCCAGTCGCAGGACGACGCGGCCGAGTCGCTCGAGGAGGACGTCAGGAGCCCCCGCTTGCCGGACTACTCGCACCTGCCCCCCGACCCCGTCAGGGACGCCGACGAAGGTACGAACCGAATGGTTCTGTGGCAGAGCCTATTATTTATTTTATATTTTCTAATAAAAGTAGTAAACGAGCATTCAACACCTTATGTTAAGTGACCAATGCCAAAATCCTTCTCTAATAAGATCTTTGTCCTGTATAAGGTTGTTCGCAGCTATGTTAAGTTGGTCACTTTATTTTTTACCAATATCCTAAGTATGCAGGCACCTTCAATTTGAAATACAGAAAGGATTGCTTCACGGCTGAAGTAGATGGTCCCGTTGAATTAAGATAGAATCTTCAACAACTAATATTTCATTGTAACCATAAATAAAATTGGATATGAACTATAAATAATTTCGCATTACAGAGCATCCAGAAACAAGTCAAGAAACAGCTGAAGAGAGTACGACAAATGACGATTTTACCGAAAAATGTGAAACTAAAAACAACGTAGAGAAGATTGAATTGAGAAGCGAATCAAGGAACGAGGCAAAAGTTAAAACGAGAAGTGAAACTAAAGATGAAATGAGAAATGAAGCCAAAGAAACAAGAAGTGGTGCGAAAAATGAAGTAAACAATGAAGCGAAAAATGATTCATCGAGTGATACAAAAAATGAAGTACTGAATGTGGTAAAGGATGAAATAAATAGCGAATCGCCGAATGATATGAGCGAGGCGACCACTGAATTTGAAATTGAGGTCAAAGTTGAAGTTAAGACCGAGAGGAGTGAGTCGCCAGAAGACTGCCCTCAGAACAATGAAGTCGAGAAAGCGAAGGAAGCGTTTGCCACCACCAACGTCATTGTGGCACGACGGTAAGATTTGTTTGTGAGTTTGTATGTCAACACGAAACATATTTCTGATATCATACCATGTGTCCATAGGCGGCGGTGACGACTTACCATCACTTGGCCCGTCAGCCTGTTTTCTGGATCCATCCAACGAAAGATACAAAGAGTTGATTAAGAAAATAGTTCTATAGAAAAAGACACTTTTGAAATTTTTAATTTATTACAATTATTTAAACATGTTACCTGTCATAACATTACATAAATATATTATTTAAATGTTGGAAATTCATAATTTGCCAATCTATAGTTAGCCAATATTTTGGGCAGACATATCAATGAAAAGGCCACTAATCTTTAAGCTGAGTTGCAAACATAAAGACAGTCGTTTAAGACATCTTGGGTCAAATGAAATATCCACAATAGATGCTTTACAACAGAAATATATTTGAGTGTACTGACATTACAAAGAGAAATACATTTGACCCTGCATTATAACTCTTGTGACGATGTGTAATTTAATAGCTCGGGATACACTGTACCACAACTAAAGTGTAAAGTTTAGTGGTGGTAGCGTCTATCCGGACTCGACGGGATCAGTACCACCACCACACCTCTTTCTGCTGTGATGCAACTTTTATAAGATGTGTTTCAGTCTGAAGGGTGCGGGTGCCCGCATACCCAGGATTTTTGAGGCGAACAACTTAGTCCCCAGGAGTACCAACGTAGCTGTAACCTGCCTCTCTTAGGACAATCGTCCTGTTTGAGGTAGGTAACAGTTGTCATGGGCTGCGGTTGTCACCTAACATCAGGTGAACTGCATGCTCATTTCCTACTCTTTACTGAATAAAAAAAAAACAATATTAATATTTTCGTAGGTTGCGTTCACACAAATCGGCCGTGTCGCAGTCCGAAGGGGAAGAGGCCGCGGGGGCGCAGTCCTCGCGCTCCAGATCTAGGTCCAGGTCAGTAACTGACATTGTACTATTATATGCCCACTATTAAGAATCACTATATAATAATAAATTAGCAACAATAAACAAATTTTTTCTTGTGTAAGCCTTACCTAACGAAGGGAAGCGGGCGACAAATAAAAAGTACTCATTAAACAAAATGTGTAACTAAGGGCACAACACACATTTATACCCAGCACATAGTGCATTCATTTTGTTGCCATTCTTCCGACTAAAAATGAAGATTTCTTACTCTTGGGCAGCAAGATAGACTATCGTAGAACCTTCACAATGTGAGAAGTGATCCATGTTAAGTAGTATGCCGTGCATGGGTTGTGATGAAATATTTTTTTTATTGGTTGGTGATGATGTTGATGATAATGCTAATTTTGGTGATGACGGTGATGTGACAGCGCGGGCAGCAGCGGTGGCTCTTCGCTAAGCGAGGGCTGGGCGCGCGCCCCCGCAGCGCCAGCGGCGCCCGCGACCGAAGCCCCCGGTCGCACGCCGCTCTCCCTCCTACTCGACAAGGTAACCCTGTCACAGATACATACGCTTTTGGGCAATTTTAGTCGAATATAATAAATAATAATTTTGTTTTTACTTTTTTATTAATATTAAGAGAAGAATAACAAGCATGCAATTTACCTGTTAAGCGACCACAACAGTCCATAGCAACCGTAATCCATCTCAAACAAGCAAAACAGGTGTTAATAAGTATTGAAAATAAAAAAAATATATTCAAAGTATCAATTAATCATTCATCGTTTGCAATTTTTTTAATAGGCTTGCTATGCTACCACAATGCCACTTGATAGAAAGTATTGGTATGCTTACGAAGTGTAAGAATAATAATTTTAAATTATCATTTACAGGTGTCAAGATGGCAAATAATCCCGCGCGAGGAATCTACCGAGCTATTGCCCTGTCGGATTTACGGCGCAATTCATCTTGCACGCCTTTTTGGTATATAATCTTTATTTTTTGAAAAATTTTTTTTTTTAAATCTTAAAACAAGCCTGTTGTAGACTTTTCCAGGCTGACAAACTCAGAACCACTTACGCAACTATTTATATGTACCATGATTTGTGAATTATATTTCGGTTTGAAGGGGTTATGGATGCCAAGGATATTTTAGCCGTTATTTTGCTACATTATTGAAAGAGGCACATAATACATAATATGATTTATTATTATTTTTTCAGTGAAACTTCCAGACTTCCTTAATGCAGCTCAAATGCCGGATTTAAAATTAAAACTTATTCTAAAACATATCGATATGTTTGTTCAGTAAGTATTATCTTTTATAATATATATTTGAAAAAAATGTATGCATTAAAAATTACAATTTACTAATATAATATTTGATGGTAATTTTTTATTTTATTTTTATTTATGTGAAATGCTTAAGATCAATAAAATAAACTATAATATTATTCTCAGAATAATTCTAATATTTTATATTTTTAACAGGTACTTAGATGAACATAGTGAGTGGTTTGGTGAAATGTACTACATAGCGGACAGTGTATCCCGGTCACACTGACGAATGTGGATCTTCTATTTTGCGTAGTGTTAGTTGTTAACTTGTACAGTATATTATAAGATTAAAGCTTTAAACCAGTCCGTGACATTCCAGCATTGCAATGCCCAATCTACAAATCGTGTGAAAAAGTTTTAAATTTATTGAAATTTTTTATTTGAGATTTGCTAACTGACATGTTATACCAATGACAAATCTGGACGTAAAACTAGACCATGGTTCTATTTGAATTGGTCTCAGCTGCTGTCTCATTAAGTTTTTTGTACTATTAATATTAAAATACCCAGTATTAAGTTCAAAGTTAGCTTGCCAATATCATAATAGCAATGGTTAAACATACTTTAGCAATGCACTTGCTGTTTTCATTATCTTTAAATTGGTCAGTATCTGGTAATTTTAGGTTGTTTACAGGTGTGTATGGGCTGCGGTAAAGTTATCCCAGGCGGACTCTTGATGTGTTTTGTATTTAAACCATAAACAACATTTTTGAACTTCTCGTTGACCTCACTTTCTTTATCTATTAGAAAAAATTTTACATGTCTAAAATAAATATAAGTCTACTTGTGGTGTATAGTATTGTACTTAAGTAAATGAAATATTTTAATAAATAATCATAGTACAATTTCGTCGGACATGCTTTGTTGGTTGTTAATGGATCTCATAAACTTACAACTTTTTATGTAATACCAAATTTTAATAATTGAATGTTTTTGTCCCAGTAATTTCAATGAAATTTCAATATAATTTTAATTGTTATGTAAATATTTATTAATGTAAGTGATTAATGTGACCATACTATTTTGCTATGTCCTGGACAGGATTAATGTATTTTTTGTACATGATGAAAATAATAAATAATATAGTTAAAATACAATTATGTGACATGATAAGTGAAGGCAATAAAAACTATTTTCTAGTATTTGTGTATTTAATACAACATATATAAACAGTGTTTGGAAAGTTCTCTTTGTAAAAAAACAAAAAAAATTGAATATTATTTTATTATCAAAATTACGCAGAATAACAATTGAAAAAGAAACATATAAATTCTAATTTAAATCCGATCCATTTAATGTTTCAGACACAGAATTAATTCACAGATAATAATCACAATTTTAAATATCCACAAAATCGAAAGTTATGACGTTTTTTTTTTGGATTTTTGAGTTTTTACGGAAAATATTTTGTAGAAATCAGGTAAAATTGAGAGTGGTTTATTAACCTTATCTTGTTAGATATCAAATACGAAAAGGATTATATTCAAAACATTAGTTTGCCTTACTGGCTCAAAAAACATTTAGTAATTAACTGATATATGACAAAATAAAATGTTAATTATCCTATAAATACAGGTATGTTTAAATTACACATTTTACCATTGATGAATTCATAGTTGCAAGATTTTACAATACAAATTGAGCAATAATTTGGACATTTTAAAAGAAGACAATAATTTTAACTACCATGGTGTTATAATCAAAATTATTTATTTATAAAACAATCAGTTGAATGTCTAGTTTTTGAGTAATCAAAATCATTTGTTCAGGGCAAATATTAAAATTCGGTATAGAAACTCCACATGAAATAAAACTTGGTAATAATTAAAACCAACCTCCCCAGTGCACCTACTACTGCATAAACACAACAGTGATTTAGCTTTTAAAAGTGTGTTGACATAAAGAAATCCTTTTTAATACAGAACAGCCATAATCTTGCCTATGTCATTAGCCTTCTTTAAAGTGTTTGAAGTACAATACAAATGGTACAACTCACATTACAATTCTCAATTCTCCATCACAACCAATATTAAAGTGAACTTGTATTGTATGTGTGCTTGCTTGCCTGAAGGTGTGCCTGTCCAGTATTGCTCACATATAATTGACCATCTTTCACGAAAACTTGCTTAGTAACATGACATGGAAACCTCCACAGTACGGCTTTTTATCCATTTACGTTATAAATCGTTTGAAGCTAGTGTATATAATGTTGCGCTGGAAACGGTCCCTAACACTGCTCACGCAAAATGGGCCATCCTTCGAGTGACCTTGTTAAGCGGTGCACTGGGAACTGCTTAACGAGTATGGCTCACGCGCAATGGTAATTTGTGTGAGCTTGTATAACATTTGGTGCACTGGGAGTGCTTGGTGTTCGGCAGGTACGGCTCACGAACAGTGGTCCATCCTGTGTATCACACGCCGGTACTCGCGCTCGAGCGCCGCGTACTGGACGGCGAGGCGGCCCTGCGTCTCGTGCACGCCCACCGAGCTGGCGGTCGCCGCGTACTCTTCCGGTTTCAAAACCTTTTCCAGCTTTTTCATTTCTAATTTCTTTTTCTATTGGAAAAATATAGAGAAGTACTGGTTACTATTGTAAACTTAGCATAGATGAACAAATATAAATGTAGCTTTTGCGTAAGATGACACTTTAAATTATTTCCCAATAATATATTTTTTGAAAGAGCATGAAAATTATTTTTGATTTCTTTTAAAATTAAAAATTCCAAAGCTAATTTATCTTTCTTGAATTTGTGTTTCGTGATCAATCTCAATCATAGTACTTCAGGAAAACAAACTTATAGTGTTAAAACTTAATGTTAATTAACAAACTACATTTTACACACATTTTCATCCTATAATTTTTTAAAAGTACTGACCTGAAAAGGAGCATTCAGTCTATTCTTGACGTCCAGCCTGTAATTTAGGTAGCTGGTCTCATCGGAAGTGTTTGTGCTCTTGAGGCGTAGTATTTCGTAAACGCGGCGCGCCTGCTTTTTATTTATCATTAATTTGCTTTGCGCTTGTTTCTCCATTTCAGGTGAAAACCTGCCACAATCATTTATAAGTGAATAAAAAAGTTATGAGAAGTTCACTTTATAAAATTAATAATGTAACAGTTAGTAAATAAAAAAATATCTATAAATAATGACTACTGCATACCCTTGAACAAGTTTGGCTGGTTGAAAAGCTGGTAGGGAACTGCAGTTTTTGGCATCCACATAATCTCGTATTCTCTGAAAGTCTTCTGATGGGTCTTCTACTGTCATATCAATGACTCCCTTTTGAGTTAGGAAATGTGTATAGATTGCCTGGAACACACAAAGGCAATACATTTTAATATTGAGCAAATGGACAGATGGGCTTGATGCTAGTTAATGTTGCCTATAGGCTGTAGCAAATCTAAAGGAATCAATCACCAGTGCCATGCCAATCCATCGCCAACTAAATCTTTAGATATATAGAATATGTGTAGTTATGTAAATTATACTGTATAGTAACTAATAGAGAATTTAACCAATGTATGACACCACAATTTATGGGAAGAAGAAATAACACACCTGCAGTAGCTGTGCACAGAGGCCAAGCTTCCTGAAGGGTGGTAGCGTGAGGACTTGTGAGAGGCGTGGTCGAGTGTGACGTGGGTACGCATAATACCGGTACACGGTCGCGTATGCCGCCGTTGCGTACTTCGAACTGCCCTCGCTTGTTTGGTACTTCTCAAACCTGAAATATCATAAATGTATAATCAAATCAGGCAATGTCTTAGTGTGTAGTGTAGAAGTATTAGACAATGTTGATAACAATGGGAAATGCATTTATGCATCTCGCACAGGAGTCAAGGCGAGGAAGTGAGTCTTGATCGGCAAGAGCTGTAATACCCACTTAAACCCATTGGTGCCATTTCAGGCTAATTCAAAGTCACTACAGTCTGTGTCGCCAGTACAGTTTATTATTATTATATTACAGAGTAATTTTTATTTTAAAATAAATCCTTTATATACATAATTTTACTTTAAGGATTACTGGTACTTTAGCTACTAATCTTAAAAGTTTTAAAAATTACTTTACCGCTCTCGATACAAACTTTTATGTTAATGTGTGCACTTTTTATATTCATTGTTATAGAAATAATAAGTTGAATGTACTCACACTGTAAAGAATGTCCACTGATCATCATCAATGTCTATAAAGGATGCAGCATCCACATACCATAGAAGAAAAGTCTGTAGTCTTTCATGGTATGCCAAGAAACCAGGTGTTGATGTTTCGCTGTAATATACTTCGAAAGTGCGTTTCTCTCCACCGTCACCTGCATACCACCACTGTATTATTTATTTTACTATTCAATTTGTTAGATTCTTTATACTATGAATACTCAAATCTTACCAGGAACAACTGAGAATGAATGCAGAAGTGACCCATGTGGTGTGAAGCGGCTATCTTTATCCAATATTGATATAAAGTGGTCCAGGTTACTTGTATAACCAGGTGCCAGCACTTTTTTGAGTTCTCCTTCTACATCGTCTGCTTTTAGCCCGCCAGATTTCTTTGGATCAATCTAATAAAATTTAGACACAAAATGACACACATAGCCGACATTTTGAATTATAATTACAAAATTTTACTCTTAAATCAAGAATAATAGTAAAGAAAACTACATGTAATATCGTCACTTGTATTTCAATAGATATATAGTCTCCTATATGTCTTTAGCTTACCTAACCTCATTCTATGAGAATACCCATTACTAGAGAAATTGTCATAATTATTGTGAATTACTTATTTATAAAATGTTTAATATACCTTGACACTTACCTTATCAGAGTATATAATTCCAAGATATGTTTGAAGGCTACCAGCACTATAGTACAGTTTTATATTCAAATCTGTATAACCAAATATATTCTCATTTTCACCAAACACCTGGTGACACATTTCTGGACCAAAACTCGTTTCATCATTTTCGATATCCTCTACAGAACGAACTGTAAGATAATTACTATTAGGTTTCTAATCATAATGAAAATATCGTAGTGTCTATAAAATCTCTTATAACATACCCAACTTCAGCTCCAGCGCCTCATTTCCGTCGACAACTAAGTGAGACAATGCATCACTCATCATGAAAAATTAAAACTTTGTTATCATGTAAATTATTTTTCATAAAGTGCCGCTTCCCGCCCAAAATACCGTCATACAATTAACCGTCTCGCCTGCAAGTTGTTTTCATCACACTGTGTAACCTGCCACAACCTGTTTGCATTAATTTTAAATAACAATATAATAATGCAATCCGTGCTGTATGAATATCTAAATATCTCCTTCAATTCTTTTAAAAACTGTTTTTATTTTATTTTACTGTCCCTCTACTCTCACAATTGACTGTTCTGTCACTGTCCAATTTCAAATTTGAAACATATATTGGCAAGATCAAACAGATAAAAAATTGCATGCCATAACGAAAGGTAACATACATTGCACAGATTGTACATTTATTTTATTGTATTATATGCGCTGTATATACGATACTGTTACGGGTTACCTTGACACATTTTTCTAAAATTACTGTTGCTGCATTACATACTTTTTAATTTGTAATATGTAATTTTCGCTAATGGTAATTAAATACACAATGACAAATTATCTGTAATCTATAAAACTAATCCGGGTAAGACTGACTTTGTGTCATAAGCAAGTAAAATAAAGAAAATAGGCACAAACCATTTTATGGTTTCAAACAAGGCTTGAATCAAGTTTTTAATTCCAAAATGTCTCCTTTACTTTAGTTTCGGCATTAAGCCACTCAAAAGTGAAGAGCCTCTTTGTTCTTACAATATCAAACTTTCATTTAACTAAGGAGTTATTGTGTTGCCAATATCAGCAAAAATAAAAGAAGTATTGATTTATTTAAGGTTTTATATAAATCCACAGGAATATATTATGATGAATGTCATTTAGAGGACAGTACCAAAAATTGATTAGTTTATCCTGAAATAGGTATCATGTTCCTTTATTGCTTCTTAGATCTTTATCCAGTCATGAAGTTTTTAAGATTAAAAATATAGATTCGGGATGGACAAGGATATATTGAGGCTGGTGACAAATAACACATCCACAGATATAAGGAAAACATCATAACTCACCATGAAAATCGATTTTTTAAACCTTTGATGCACTTTCATGACATTTACAAATATTTAATGACAATATTTTCCTTGGCATTTTGACTTAATATTTTAAAGCTTGAAACAATAAATACTTAAATTTACATTTGAGGGCTCATCTAGACAGTGAAAAATACTTAATTAAAACAGGTACAAAGGGTTTCATGTAAAAATTTATTAATAATAATTAAAAATTTAATGTTCAATGAAATAAAATACAATTAATTTAAATATCATAGAATTTAATTAGGGTACATACAAACATTTTGTAATGTTGGAGTATAATGATCAAACTAATAAGCACTTCTTTCGAGTAGCAAGTGACAATTTAACTGTAAGTAGCTGTCTAATCGCCTTACACGTGAGAGGAGCCATGTACAATGAGCATCGCATTGCAGCAGTTACAAAAATATATATTTATCATAAATTATTTCTAATTAATATATGCGATAAATAATCTCATAAAAAAGTATGACAATACTGTAATTGGTCTTCGTTAAGGTGTCTATAATAACGCAGTTTAGTAAGCGAGTAGAAAAGTTTACAACAATGAAAACATTAGGGGACTCCTCTCACACTACAACAATAACAATCTATTCGATGACCATCGCCACTCATCGCAGTGTTCAAATCGGTTAAAACATTCCATTACCTATTATACATATTCTCTATAATAAATGAAATCACACTGATATTTGGAAAGCCAACAAAACAAACATAAGCATCCACTAGTTAAGTGTTAGCGAAAACAAGGAAGTAAAATCCGGTCAACGTCCGTCGCCGGTCCGACCCGCGACTCTATATTTACAACGGATACTGCACTAACATCGGCGGCCACGGGGTTCACCGCGGGCGTGCGCGCGGGCGAGCGAGCGCGCGGGCGCGGGCGCGGGTGCGAGTGCGACGGGATAAATAATACATACATACACTACCGTAATACCTAACGAATAAACATTAAATAGTTTTATCTACCGACGACTGTACACGGCGCGGCTGCGGGTGCGGGGGCCGCGCTGCGGCTGCGGCGTGCGTCGCGCGCGGCGCGCGGCGAGCTACCTGCCCTCGGGCAGCTGGCGCGCCGCGCCGTGGGCGCGCGCCGCCGCCTCCTGACATTGGTCAGATTATTTATATACAGGACCCTATTAGCTGCGATGGTTGTAACACCGTCCGACGAACTAAGAGTCCCGTATTCGATTCGCGGGTGTTAACATTTATTGGATTGATGAATTTATT
>DWJH01000378.1:0-11120 GCA_018248735.1 Tagiades litigiosa | reverse complement strand
ATGAAAACTATAACAAAATTTTATTAAAAATAACTAAGATGCGTAATAAGTACGGAAAAAAAATTATAAACGTCTTATATTTATTTATTATTTTTGTATGCCAGTAGTGCATGACGTTCGTGTTGTATAAACATTAGTAATCAAATTGGGATATATACAAACATCAAATACAAAACACATTACATACATATATGGTACTAAACAATAATAATAAGATTTAAATATCTATCGGGAAAAAAAAATCATGTAGCAAAGAAGTGAAGAGTTATTTAGAAAAAGAAATCAGAACAACTTGATAAAAAATTTAAAAATACCTTGATAACGAAAGCCAAGTACGAAAAAAATACGAGACAAAAGATTTTATTGTAAATTCATGTTTACACCGTAAGTTAAATTGGCGTTTTACGATTTTTCAAGGGATAACTTTTCATTGCCGACTATCCAATGTCGTATAGAGATCCACTCTCTCTTACTTGCTCCATGTATTCATCCCGTATCATGGGCATTTAGGACGTAATCGTCATAACCAAATTAAATAATGTTTCAAAATTAATTGGGAGATTTATTTAACATACATTTGGTTATCATAGCGTGCATGCAATTGCTGTACCGCAGTCAATGTTGCGCGAGTATATTAGTCGAATTGAATATTTGTCGTCCGTGATACCAGAGACTGGATGCCAATGCTTTGGTTATCAAGTAACCATTATAAGAACATCTGTCATCAAGTAACTAGTATATAAAGTAACTATAATATTATAAGAATATTAAGTATTGCAATTTGCAAGGTTTTTCTTGATAGGACATCGGTAACATTTGTTGTTTCACTATAAACAATTATATTCGCTACCATACGCAGGTGCGTAAGCACGAAAGGACCGCCTCAGTAGTGTGGTCCGTGCGTATAAAGCATCCAGTACTACGGACGACAAATATATTTGGAGCATGGCGACTATGTCCTGCCGCGCGTATATAGATTATGTGTTCAATGTTGTGCGGTTGTTTTGTCGAACTGTATTAAAGCTTGATGATTTATGTAGGGAGCGAACCGACCGGGAACTAGCGCGCAAAGTCTCGATCAGCTGTTGGAGCGGCAGTGGGAGCAGGGCTCGCAGTTCCTGATGGAGCAGGCGCAGCACTTCGACAGTGAGTATCTCATAATATACGCTGCATCATAAGCCGCTGTCACTATCTATGCCCAACTATATAATACGAGTTTACTTCTATGTATCTGAAGGTCTGACCCTAACTGCTGTCCCTGCAAGGCCATTGCTGCCAGCATTGACGTTTTACATAGCAATTTGTGTCAAAAGTAGTAATTATGTGATTGATCAAACTTGATATCTCATATTGAGGTGTCAATTTAAGTAGTGGCAGCAGTTTAAAATTCGGCTGCCCCCGAATTTTAGTATACTATATTCTATTTAAAAACGATATACACTTCGTGCGTTTTAAATGTTGAGATTTATTCCAAAAAATTATTTGTTTAATAATTAAATAATAAAAATAATAATCTGGTCTGAGCAACGTGTAGTACATTAATTATGCTACGCGTATGCGAGTTCGAAATTTTTTTTTTATAGTGTTCAATCTTACGCTTATTCTCGATTAGTAGGTACGTACGTAACAGTAAAAAAATATGAATCATTTGTATGGTAGAAGCTTTCTGGGTTTGTATTGAGTACAGTTAGTTATATATATTGTGAAACAATTTTTTGGAGTTGTTGGTGAGCGGACAACTTGTCTACAGAAGTCCATGCGGCTGTAAGTATCTTCGAATATTACAGCGGTCCTGGTCGAGGTTGGTCGCAGTTGTAATGGACTCCGACTAAACCCAACTTAATATCAGTATAATCACAGGCATATCTCTTATACTCATAAAATAATAAATACTGAAGTAACACGTTTTTACGGCTCTCATGTAATTATAAATTGCCTAATTTATTCGTTAATACGCAAAAAATAAAAGAATAATGAGACAAAAGTGACTGCATTGCTAAAACTTAATGAATTTAATAAATGCCATGGCCATAAATTAATAAATATCTCAAGGTACTAAAACACACGGGGTGTATATAACGCCATGCCTGTGTGTCGTAATCGTAATGCCTAGTAATTTTTGTAAAGTTTTTGTATTATAGCCTGGCTTTGACATTTTCATATTATGCTGCAATGTTAGTGCATGTGAAGGCTCACTAATAATGAACATGTATTATATATTTTTATGCCTCAAGTGAAGCCATAAGTATTGAATAGTGGAAGCAAATACGAACTAGCAAAATCATCAGGTGTTCGAAGGGTTATTTCCCGAGTTAGCCAAGACGTCACGAACAACGATGTGGAAAAGTACGTACCATTTATATTATAAATTTGAATGTCGGTCGAAGCGTTTGGGGGTTTTCAGCGGAATGGAGCGGCATCACTACGGTTGTACCTTCGCACGGTGGTTCTCACTGTTCACGGCGTCGTATTTACTCGTGTCTGCGTATATTGGAGGATAGTTCGTTCTGTTCGACTTCGTCTATTAGATAAAGGAAATTGACGCGCATCCTTCATTGTAGTTACAACAAGTCGTAGTGGTATTTGGCTGCTGTTAGATTCCCGGGTGGAGCAAACATTTTTGTATGGGGAGTGTTTGCTCTCGGGTGTTGAGTGCTTGTGTTGTATACGCAACATTGAGCACTCTAGCGCTGTTTAATAGGTACGTCAAGTTATGGTTTTTTACATATTTCTATTTGGAACTTAAAGAATTAACGAACTTTACTTAATACTGTCATATAAACATATTATGTTTTCATATAAGCATTTTCGAAATAAACTTATGTATATATACAACTAGTATATTAATTTTAAATAATAAAAAAACAGGTTCCGAATATGTAATTAACATAATATTATCTTACTATAATATTAATATATCTTACGGTATAAGTTGTATGCAGATTGGTTTAGTTTTTTGTATAACCAAACAAAAAAACTGCTATTAATTTATCAGTATTGATAGACATAAATTTAACATCTACAAAGCAGTCAAATACCCTATTGGAGTAGGAAATATTTTTAACATCATGCATTTTCATACTTATTTGACCACCTATTTTAAGAACATTTTATACATTTGATAACCTGCAATTGTCACAATAGTTCAAGTTAGATATATACCTTCCTATAGAACATTATTATCACATATTTTTTCATTTACATTTAAAGTTTTTTTTTGTTTTAAATAAACATTTGCAGAATGTCTGCGTGTGATCAGTCACTTTTGTGATACCTCTGTCCGTGTGTTGTATGTAAATAAAGAGCTTGTTGGTCTTTTTCGCTATGGGTTGAAATTCCTGATGTTTCGTTCTCAAAGTATTACAAATTGCTAATGCGTACGTGTTCCTCTTCCGAGTACTCAATCTCAAAGCACGCAAACACTGTATCTAGTGCACCGCATCACTCAATATAATAATTTGTTATTTCCCTTGTAAATGGTATAACCAAGTATGTATATAATTCTGGTATTCTGTTACTGTCATCGATTTAACATCATATTATCCGGGGTAGTTTGTTTCTGTTAGGGATTTACAAAAAGCCTCTCTTGAATCAATACATAGAGGTTAATCTCCAAAAAAATAATGAATCCTTAAAGTAAAAATTAGCAATGATTTTAAAAAAGTAATTATTTAGACTGTCGTTTCTATGGAAATTGTCCAAGTGGAGTTATGATTGATAAATAATTAGGTTGATTATATGTTGTTCGTTAACTTCTCAAAACTTATAAGAAAGTGATAAAATAGACAGATCTGAAGAACTGTTTGGTATTAGGATGAGGAATGTTGGTTTATTACTATTATACGCGTGCTAAGCTTTTCACTGAGTGAATGTTGGTATATATAATATGATAATGATGCTCAATGTCCCCTTGATTAAAATATACAGCATATATGTATGATTTTTTATAGTCACGCTACGGAATATCGATACTTGACTGTTATATTGATATCAACTTTAAAACATTTAAGTATGTTAATACTGTCAATTGAAATTTTAATGAAAGGTTTATGTAAAAAAAACCAATTGTCTAAATTACTACGTGTAGAAATCGATAGAATGGGTAACAAATTAAAGTATGCAATATTTACTTAATTTCTAATTAAATGTATCAGATACTTTTAGAATTTGAACAAAAATATTAAATTTAAATATTTTAGAACTATTGTTTTATGTATTGGACATCGTTATATAGTGTGATGACTGATGAGTGATAAGTAATATTATCTTCTTAGGGTTTTCTCGTTTGGGTACCAATAATAATAATTAGAATCTTGATACATTGTTTCTTTCTTCTAAGACCTTTTTAGGAATTGATGTGTAAAATATATTTTCGTACATACAATTTCAGGTTTTCTCTCTTAGGGCTTACTCTAAAAGTTGATTTAAAATATTTAATTTTATATTTTTAATTATTATTTGACAATTTTATTATAATTATAACATGCAAAATTGATTGTACCATATTAATGGTTTAACCGATCACACCACTTATTTGTTTGGTAAGTAAACTCTTTCCGATTACCAAATCATTAGATTAACGCTAAAAAACAACAATTTCCGCTAGGTATTGTTTCTAATGTAGCTAAAATGGTTATTTATAGTTATTTAGACAGTGTTGTACCTTTGGACGTTAGGTAAAAGGATACATAGATAATAGTAAATAAGTAGTGAAAACTGAGGCCGAAAGAAAAACGATCACCACAATATATTTATTTCGACTGTAAAACATTTCTTCCATGTTTTGTTTCAACTTGAAGGCGAAGAAAGAGTTTCGCTAAGGTTACAGTTCTTTGTTCCCATGAGTAGAAAGGTAGCTGCGACCGACATCAAACAATGCTTCTGTTAGTCACCATGTCGATTTTTTATAATGGGATAAGGGCAAAATCATACGTAAAGCAATACCAAATAAGCCTGCTAGTATTCGCGCTAAATATCATATATAAATATATCATAATATCAAATAGTGATACGACTGATTAGCACGCTTGGCTAGTAGGTACCTATTTTCTGCTAAGGCGTTTACGTATGCCTCTTACTATTAAGCAATATTTAAATGCACTAGTACGCATATCACGGTGAAAGATTGCGGACATAATGGCTTCGCAGCATAAATATTTGGAGCCTTGTGGGGTGCGGCTGCGGTTGCTTTCGCATTCAATACTTTGCCGGAGACATGCTTTTAGCACATATAGACCGTCTAAGCGTGATCAGGTATTCTCTTTTAGGAATAGCAGGCAGTTAAACATGATAAGAAATATATTTTATAGGCCCAATAAGTTAAGTACTCTTATTGGAAACTTTTAGATCTAAAAACGCATTGTAGTGATGGATATTATTATTAAATTATCATATAAGTTATAATAATTATTATTATTACATTAAATATAATTGGTATGAATTGGACTGGAAAACAACAACATCGCAATTTTTACGGACATTATTTTACTTTGAAATGGTGGACCACCAGGTCATCTTAGTCCTAGTCTTAGGAATAGTAATTATGTAATCGACCAGAAAAACTCATTAAACTAAGTTACTACACTAATTCTGTTCATGGTTTTACTAAACCATTCAATCGTTTTATCCATAAAGTGGTTAGAAATAAGGAAAAGATAAATAAAAAACACGTAAATATTTTTTACTGCTTTTATTAGAAAAATCCATTTCATAATTCATGGTAAAAATCTAGTAATAAATAGCAATTAAATTATTTTTAGGGTTTATCTATTTATAAGTAGTTATTATATACAAATAGATTTATAGGTGCAAAACAACTTAATTTTAATATTTAGTTAATAAAAAAAAGTTTTACCTGAAAGTAACGGTTAATTTTAATGAATAATTGTCGTTATCTTTTATATTATAATGTGAAACAGTTAAAAGAATATATAGTTATTTATTCATAAAAAAACTGATATTTATTTTATATTTTATGCATCACACCCCCACACAATCCCGCGACTCGTGTGCGTGGACACTTACGTCACTTGATAAGTGATATATGTAAAAGTACAAGAAACATGAAAGATCACCGTCGTCTTGACAACGGTGAGCAAACAATTTGTACTCATCGTAATGATTAGCCTGTAGGACTTACATTTAAATTTAATTTAATATATTTACACATTTATCTTGGCTTCACTCCATTACAAGGCTTGGATACTACATAAGTTTTAGCCTTTGCTAGCAGGTGAAACAAATAATTGTAATTAGTTGGTAGATTAACAGTATTATAGACTTAGTTATAATTAATATATTGTTTAAGTTACGTCTTTGCCATAAGTTAGAGCAGCCAAAGGTACAACACAATACCCTTAGTATGTATATGTACAGTACATATGTTACAGTTCATTTACAATTCAGTTTCTGCCACATACTATAAATATAAAGTTTTGATACAACTTAGTGTACAATATATTGCACATTGCATAGTTATTTCATATATTTATAATTTCAATAAATTAATATATTTTTACGAATTAATGTTCTTTAGCTTTTACACTTCTTCGATAAATGATATTGAATTAATATTTGGTTGATTGTAGTTACTTGGTTTATCGGGCATCTAATATATAAATAATACTTTTTTTTAGCAAAAAATTACGTTTGAAGTGATAGGAATAGATATATACTTGTGATCTCAAGGTATTGTACCTAATTTTTTGATATGGTGCTTACTTGCGTGCGCTTAATGCTATTTAGTTTTCAATTAATTTCTATATATTTACAAAAAATTACACAGTATATATAGAAGCATCTAATAAAAGATTAACCCGCATCCTTTGTTAATGAACTAACAATCTATTCAATTGAACGAACTGTAACATATTATACATACATATATGGTCAATTGAGCTAATCATAGTTGAGGGTCATCCATTGATTATATCGCTTACAGGAAGGTAGGAAAGGCTACATAAAAATGTTACTTTAAAAATGTTTAAAGACTATCGACACTAGATTTAGATAAGTAACAACTAAATATAACTAAGATTTTACATCTTTATATTGAATATTCAGAAATCGTACTATTTGTTATCATTAATTACATGTGATTAATTTATGGATGATACCTTGTTCACTGCATCATACTAACACGAATTGTTTTAGTGAATTGTTTTTTGATGTCAATTAGATCGCGATCACATCGATTTTCCTTGTTGACAGCATCCCAGTCATCGAGCTAATGTTGTTCACAATGAATTGTGTCGCATATCTTGCTTATTTTTTTGGAGCCGGCGGTTTTTTCAGGAGACTTTTTTCAATCTGGCAGCCCGAAAAAAGAAACTTGATTATCGATAGTAGAGAGAAATTTTTCAACAGTTGCGTCGCTTTTGTCATGTCTGCATCAACTGCGAACAGAGAACGTGCGTCTGGAAGAACATGTGGGCAGTCTGCTTCAGCGTCGTGACCACCTACT
Source organism: Tagiades litigiosa (assembly GCA_018248735.1). Classification (NCBI taxonomy): domain Eukaryota; kingdom Metazoa; phylum Arthropoda; class Insecta; order Lepidoptera; family Hesperiidae; genus Tagiades; species Tagiades litigiosa. The sequence goes on along the minus strand of DWJH01000378.1, from coordinate 3,658 downwards.
GGCCGTCAACGCCCGCCTGGCCATTCCCCTCACCACAGGTAAGGTCGTTAACTATTATTTTACGTAGATCGATACATGACACTAAAAAACAATCTTGTGGTTTCGTATTTTTCAAAATATGCCCATTTGTTACGTGAGTATTGTTCACGTGTGTCATGTTGGCAAAAATGTTTATAATGAGACGAAAGTTGATATAATAAACAATATTCATATGAATCATGCGGACAAAGTCATGCATGGCACGATGTCTAAAAATTTATAATTAAATTGCAATTATAGTAATTATTATTTTTAGTTTTAATAAAAATGTTATGAATGGATTTTGTGGTTTTTCTTAATAACCTTTTTCTCAAATTGTGATAAAAGAAAAAAAATCAGACAAAAACTAAAAATAGTTGTTGGGAGTGACTGCAAAATCTGCTTTTCAAGAAATCACGTTATTTGGTAACGTTATAAAGTTGCGCGTAAGTTCTGTTTAAGTATATTGATGGATTTTTGCATTAATATGGGGAGACATCGAAATTCTCTACATATTCTATATATATGATTATGTAATATAATGTATTCAATTTCTGCAACATCAGTGGAATTAAATATTCCATATTATGTATAAAATTTATTAAAATTTGGATGTCTCCTTACTTTAGTGAAAACTTCTATGTTTTATGTTAATAAATGTTGTTGTAGTTTGTTTGCTTGTAGTTTTTGTGTTACTATATATGATATAATCTATAAAACGTGTTTTCTTTAATAGTAGGCATAAATGTTAATTATATTATTTTCTTTTCAATGTTACACCTAAACATTATTATTTTCGTGTGAATGAAATTTGATCTTAAGCAATTTTATACTCAAAAGCAAACATTTAAGACTTACTTAAAAGACCGTTCGGATCTCTCCGGTACTCAGTCAAGTAGAAAAGTGATTTTTTAATAACCAGTGAACTATTAATGTAGTAATACCAAAGTATTACTTTAAAAAAAATATATAGGAAATTAACACACCCTCTCACACAATCACTTTTTCCAACATTTTAAGTGTATTTTTTACACATTATTGGAGTTTTACTAAGGATCTCTAATTGTTTTAAATATATAATATAGCTTATATCAACCACGGGTAGTGTATGGAGCTGTTCAACAGTGAAAGAATTTTCAAGTTTCGGAGCCTATTAAATACTAACAAACAAACTAACAACAATCATATCTTTCCTCCTTATAATACAATCACAACTAAGCAAACGTGCTATATAACAATATAAAAATATATAAATATCACAAATTTTAAAATCAGCATCATTCTTTCTTTCTTCAATAGGAACCGAGAATAGGTTATCGTTTCATGTCGAGTTTCTCACGCGCTTCATATATGTTAGCTCGATTTCCCCAAGGTGATATTTCGATGTGTATGTCCACAGTGAGCGCTGGCCCGCCGGAGCCGAGCCGATGCCCGCGCGACCCCGTTACTCAAGTGCGAACATCCCAGGCGCCCGTGCGCACCGAGACCATCACATCCGAGCGCTCCCATCAGGTATACTCACCGTTATGCAGTTTATAATAACTTCTCAGGAGCCGTGCAGGAGGCTTTACGAATATTTTTCATTAGCTGGCTCTGGCTTTGCAAACGTTGTTCCGCCATATGAATTAGTAACAAAAATATAGCTGTCCGCGCCATTGATTCACGAATTTACGTTTTATGTGTGGCTATTAATTCTTTTTGCTGACCTGACTGTACAAGAATTTTATTGTAATGTTATGTAGTATTGTAAATCCGACTCGTAGTTCCAGAGTTTATCCCGTTTAAACAAACAAATAAACAAAGTCCTGCGCTTTATATATTAGAATAGATAATAAATATAATGTTATGACCACCCCACGTATGTTTAGGCATTGTCATTAAGAGTATTATGGACGCTCCATATTTTAGCCATTTCATGTCTTATTATTGGGCAATAACCAACACACAGTGCAATTTAACTATATGCAGAATAAAATTTGAAATTAGGCATTTGAGGATACTTGTTTAGATTAAATTAAACAACATTTCTGCGGATTCTGATTAAAAAAAATCTGATTAAACATTTAAAATTGTTCCAGCTTCTCATGCGTGAGGTTCAAAAGCCCAGCTGAAAGCGACCGGGTGGCGGGGACCCGCGGCCCGGCCCCTCGAGCAGGCCGGATAACCTGCGAACCGTCCAAACACCGATCCGGCTCGAACAACAGCCCCGCTGCGACTTCTCCATCGACGCCATCCTCAACCACGACACTCTGCCGCGCAACCGCTCGATCCCGCGCCCGACCGCTCAGACGCAAACTCACCGGGTACAGTATCAGCAACAGCAAACGCAAACGGAACCGCAACTGCTGGCGCAACCGCAACTGCTGTCGCAACCGCAATTGCACGCGCAATCCCAACTGCATCTTCAGCTGCAACAGCAGCACTCTCAGCGCATGCGCCAGCCGATGCAGATCCACCAGCAAACGCAACAGCAATTCTACATGCAAAGGCAGCGCCAGCAGCAGCATCAGCAGCAGCAGCATCAGCAGCAGCAGCAGCAGCATCAGCAGCAGCAGCAGGAACAGCATCAGCTGCAACATCTGCAGCAGCTGCAACAGCAGCAATACCAGCACCACCACCAGCAACAGCTGTACCAACACCAGCAGCAGTACCAGCAACAGCAGCAGTTCCACCGGCAACCGTCGTTGACGCGCCAGTACCTCCGATCGCGCCTGCCGATATCGCACACGGTAACGAGTCCGCACACGCCAGAGTATGATTACTTCAAGCCGCCAGGTCCGCCAAAACAGCCACCGCCACCACCGCCACCGCCATTCTTTTAATTATACAAATAATATATATGTATAGAAGATTTATAATCCCCGCCCCTTAAATTTTTATCGCGAACTGCCGTCCAAGACGCCCCATTTTACACTTTAATAGTGACGTTAGTGTACCGATTTAGACATTCACATTCAAACTTTTAGCAATGGCCAATCAGCATTGCACTACCTTTTAATATAATTTTGTAAATATGTATTATGTAAGAATCGAAAGAAATTATTTTATATGTAAATAAATTTTAATGATTCCTGATATAATATATATATGTAATATCACGAAATGTAGAAATATCATCATATCGAATGCGTATTACATATTGACCATAAAATCATATATTCATTCATTTTTGTATAATATTAACCAAATCATATTATCACGAACACATATGTACATAGAGCATTAGAATATAAATAATAATTGGATTACATTTTCAAATGCGGTCCGAAAATAATATTGATATTTAAATGCGTTATAGCATTTTTTAATATTCATATTTATTAAAAATATTTTTTGTATATACAGCAGCTCATTACAATTATTAAATATTTTATTTTAAAATATTTTTTTGCAAAAATTATATATATTATTTTTTTTGTTATTACTGACCGACACAAATTACTGGAAAAAATTATATAGTATATTAATTTTGTAAATGTTAGAAAGCGTTTCCTTGGACGGCAGGTTTTATTATAATTATGTTTTAGTAGCTGATTCCCATATAAATATTACTCCTATAGCTTATTATTAATATTCCATGTAACCTGTGTAAAGGTTGTTTGAAATGTTTTAACGACAAGAGCGTCTACAATGGATTTGA
>DWJH01000377.1:0-11120 GCA_018248735.1 Tagiades litigiosa | reverse complement strand
CATACATTTTCTATTTTTAGGAGTCCGCAAGCAAATCGAGGTCGAAAATGTGATAAAGGCTGACCTGGAAGCCAGCCTTGGGCTCGGACAGTCGCAAAGGACAGAAAAGCGTCCTTATCAAAGAAGCGCAAGGGCTGAGGCTAGATTCATCACAAAGAAAAATGCCAACGCCATTTTAGAGTGCTGGTCTCTTTGTCCATTTAGATGGAAGAGAAACAGGTTTAAATGCGCCTATTGCGAGGAGAACTTTACTGATTGTTCGGAATTAAGAGAACATGTCAGGCTTTGCTGTACACAACACAACATCAAAGATATCTACAGAAAATTTAAAGAAATGACACTTATAAACGTTGATGTAACAGATACTGTATGCAGACTTTGTGCTTTACCATTTTCTACTGTTAGCCAAATGGGGCAGCATGCGATAGAACATGGCTTCGATTACGATTCGTCTCATCCTAACGGCGTGTTACCTTTTTCTTTAGATAAGGAATCCTGGCGCTGTGTCATTTGCCAGGAGAAGTTCAACAACTTTCTGAAACTCTACGAGCACATGAATTCACATTACCAACACTACATTTGTGCCACTTGCGGCAAGGGGTACATGTCAGCGCCGAGGTTGCGGAAGCATTCGGAAGTTCACATAACTGGGTCGTTTCCCTGCGACAAATGTGGGAAAATTTTCACTATGCGAGCAGCAAGAGATTATCACAAGGCTCACGCACACGCCAAAGGTCCTCGGTACGAGTGTCCACAATGCAAAATGAGATTTACCGGTTACTACGAGAGGATGAATCACTTGAACGAGGCTCATAGGGAGAAGGAGGTGTCCTACAGCTGCACACATTGCGAGCACACCTTCAAAACGAGCGGTAAACGAGCGATTCACGTTCGGACGGTCCACTTCCCACAGCAGAGGGGTTTCTCGTGCCATTTTTGCAATTGGAAATTCAAGGCGGCGTACGAACTGAAGAGGCACATGGTCAAACATACAGATGAAAGAAATTTCCCTTGTACAGTATGCGAGAAAAAGTTTCCACGAAGCAAGGCGCTAAGAAGCCATTTAAAGACACATGGAGATATTACCTGTAAATTATGCGGTTTGCCCTTCAAACAGAGGACGCGATTGTTGGCTCACGTGAGAACGAGCCATCCGGAATTTAATCACCTCGTTGATGCGCCTGAAACTATTTTAGGATTTTGATGATGTTACTGTCTATTTTTTTTTACGAAATAAATTCGTTTATTTATATTTGTTATATTTTTCATTATCACAATCATGACTGTTACTAAACATCTCTTTTATTATTAAAAACTTTAAATATTACAAAATTATAAAACTGAATCGAAATTAAGGAGTATCCTATTATCCCCTATTAAACCTCCTTCACGTGCGGATATTGCAAAAACTGAAATAGATAATTCTTAAAGCCTAAATATAAATGTTCGATATACATATGTATATCCAGCGTATACGATCTTTTTTACTTGCTATTATTGGAAATAAGTAATCATTTATTAAAGATTCGAATTATTTTATTCTTTTTTATGTGAAAATTCCGTGCTCCTAAGCTTTCTATGTGGGTATAATATCCTCGCAACAATAAATAGTGCAAATCATGTTTGCATGCTTGCGGTATAGTCAAATTACCAATTGTATGTAATGTAGTATTATTTTCTTTTTAGGTTCTCCTTGTCCGAATGAGGCAGACGTAGTTACGATTAGACGAGTTAGAAAGTTAAAGGAAATTGTTAGCGCGCGTCAGATGAGACGTCGTAGGAGAGCCAACAACGCTAACTGGAAACCCGAGGAGTCGGAGAAACGAATCGAAAAAACGATGATGCGTAGAAACGCCATGATCATTCTAGAATGTTCTACGGCTTGGGCATTTCGTTGGTGTCGTAATTCCTTTTATTGCTCCTATTGTGACAATAAGTTTGTGGAGCCAGATATTTTGCGTGAGCACGTATCTCGTCATCTCCTTGAACCTCCAACAAAGCGTGTATTCTCAAAACTAAGAGAAAATAATATGATTAAAATAGATATAGCTGATTTCAATTGTAGATTATGTGGTTATATGTTTGATGGGATAGATTGTTTAAAAGATCACTTGTCAACGGTTCATGGCAAAATCATCCATGAAGATTATAGCGATGGTGTTCTGCCTTTTAAACTGGATTCTAATGGTTACTACTGTCAGATATGTTCAATATACTTTGTTAGCTTCTCTAAATTAAACGAACATATGAATAATCATTATCAAAATTATATTTGTGATGCTTGCGGCAAAGCGTTCGTCTCTAAATCTAGGTTCAGGAGTCATGTACAATCTCATGAAACTGGCAGATTTCCTTGCGGGGACTGTGGTGAATTGTTTCTTACCAGAGGAGCTCGTAACGGCCATAAGTTGCGCGTTCATAGGAAGGGCGTTCGTTACACGTGTCCCTACTGTCCGGAGTTGTTTACAGCGTACTATGCTAGAGCTAAACATTTAATAAACGAACATGCAGACCATAACATGGGCGTAAACTGTGGATGTGCTTGTGGAAAATCATTTGATTCAAATTGCGAATGCGCTGGAGATGCTCGCTTAACACATGTGCAAGTTGAAAAAAAATACCGGTGTCCAAATTGTCCATGCTATTTTAACACAAAAGCAAAATTTAAGAGACACGTTCTAACCCATCAAGAATTATTTACGCCAAATGAGTAAAGAAGACGGTTAATAGTTCTATTTTATTTTTAGGACGCGCGGATGACATAGCACCAGAAAAAAGTACTATACAAGTTACATGGAAAAAGAAACGGAGAGTGATGGGTCAGAAGGCGAACGCTGCCTTCATTCTGGAACATTCTAATGCAGTGGCTTTTAGATGGATGCGCGGCAAGTTTATGTGCGCGTATTGCCCGCAAATGTACCCCAACGTCAATGAGATCCGCCTACATTCAGCAACTCATAACAAAATGGATATTTTCGAAAAACCTGAAGTCCGCAACTCGTTTCCATTAAAAGTTGACATTAGTGATTTGTTCTGTTCCATCTGCCAACAAGCGGTAGAAAATTTGACAGAACTTAAGGATCACTTACAAGAGAAGCACTTAAAGAACGTAGACCAAGAGTACAGTGATGGTATCATTCCGTTTGTGTTAACTGGCAAGATATTGAGATGCGTTCACTGCGGGACGCATTTTGAAGGATTCATGAATTTGGTCATTCACATGAACGAACATTACCAACGGTTCGTTTGCTACACGTGCGGGAAGAGTTACTCTGGAAAGCATAAGCTAAGGTCGCATCAAAAGTGCCACGAGATCGGTCAGTTTCCGTGTCCAAAGTGTGAGATGATTTTCAAGAATCGCGTGTTGAAAAATCGTCATTTAGCAATCGTCCATGGACCTAAAAAGCGGTATCGTTGTCCTATCTGCGACACGACATTCGACTCTTGCCACTCGAGGCTGAAGCACCTTGCCGTAGTGCACGGTCAGAAAGCAGAATATCGTTGTAGTTTATGTCCCTCGGTTTTCGGTAGTGGAACATCCAGATATTCTCATATGAGAATAGTGCATAAGAAGCAGAGTGCAGAAAAACTAGCGAAGCCTTAATGGTTAATAAATTAATGCTTTTTTTTACTTTATTGACATTTACAATGTCTCCTAGAGTTATTGTTGTTATAATTTGTGTATTATATTGAATGTCAGCAATAAATAATATATCATGGTTATGAGCATATTATTCTTATTACGTTGTGGATATAGGTATTAATGAAAACTTTATACTTTAAATACAAATACTATCATATCGGTATGTAGAAACGGTTTAATTTTATTACTTTAAGATTTTTTTAATTTCTGGTACAATCATCCTTTATCATAATATTTATATCGTCACAGCCATATGCTGACAAAAAGATGAACAATTTATTCTCATTCAGAAATAAATTATTATTATTAATTATCGGGTATTTCAATCATTGACCATGCTTCAATTCCCTTCTGAGTAAGTACTTTTTTAGTTAGTTCTACATCTCGTTAGTTAAAAACTTATTCATATCTTCGTTAATTAATAAAATTTAAATTTCACCCCTCAACTAGAGCCTCAATAGAGGCTTCTTTACAATTAAAAAATTACTCTTTATCCCATAAATTGCAAACATCGCAGTCAATTTGATAGTGACTTTTCTTTTGTTCATAGGACGCGATCAGAAACCTAAATGGAATTGGAAACGCAAGTATAATGATCAGAGAGATAACGCGGCTATTATATTAGAGTTTTCGAACGCTGTTCCGTTTAGGTGGAAACGGGGGACATTTACCTGCGCATTCTGTCCACAGTCTTTCGGAGACTTTGGAGGTCTTCAAAACCACTCAACCGAGCACCCAAATAAGATAGAAGCTATGAAACGTGCAAGGCCTTGTGATAACGTCAAAATAGAAATTTCTGACCTTCGTTGTGAAATATGTCATAAGGCAATGGATAATCTAGATAATCTTAAGGACCATTTAATATCAGAACATGCGAAACCCATAATAAAAGATCAGGGCATTGGTGTTACACCGTTCTATCTTAATAACAAAGAAATGATCTGCACACAATGTGACAAACGGTTCGAGCTGTTCACAAAACTGAACACCCACATGAATGAGCATTACCCAAATAATATTTGCTGTCATTGCGGAAAAGCGTTTGTTGCAGCACATAGACTTAAATCTCATCAACTCATTCACGAGTTATTCGATCAGTACAAATGCACAAAATGTGATCAAGTGTTTCAAACAAGAGCGCTCAGAAATAATCACTTTGTTCTGGCACATGGCCCCGAGTATAGATATAGATGTCCATATTGCAACGACTCATTCAAAAGCTATTCAGATAGAGGCAGACATTTGAAGGAGACTCACGGAAAGAAAATTGAATATCCCTGCCACTTATGCTCTGCAGTTTTCGCTATGTGCAATCAGAGAACGAAACATATCAAGCAGGTCCATATAAAACATAAAGCGTTTCTTTGCGAATTCTGTCCTTACAAATTCGTTACTGCCGCCCAATTGCGAAGCCACATGGTAAAACACGTAGGGGAGAGAAAATTTCAGTGTGAAGTATGCAAAAAAGCCTATGCAAGAGTTAAAACACTAAAAGAACATATGCGTATACATAATAACGATAAGAGGTTCGTTTGCGAGTACTGTAACAATGCGTATGTCCAGAAATGCAGTCTCCAAAGTCATATGAAAACACATCATCCTAATGCCGAACCATTGAAAAAAATTAAATTGTCTACTTTTCGTTAAAATTCTTAATATCTGAATAAACATTTCAAAAAATTATTTCTTGTATTTTACTAAACGCCAAATCGTGCTATGTATCAAATCCAATAGTTGTTCTAGAAAGTAGGTTTAAAGAAGACCCTATAGTGCCTGTTTTTCTATTTTTAGGAAGAAAAACCGCTGATGTACAAATAAACGAAGTGGAATGTGAGGATAATAAATTGGCTGCAATCCTTGCTTCTGCTGAGGTGGCACTTGCAAAGAAAGTGGAGGTGAAGCACAGAACGAGCGAAGGGAATGAAAGGCGTGCCACATACAGAAAAAATATCAAAATAATTATGAGTTCTTGCACCGCATACCCGTTTAAATACCGAAAGGGTGCATATTTATGCTTTTTCTGCAAAAATACTTTCTTGGAGCCGGATAAAATGCGAGAACACACTCACCAACAGCATGCAGATGTGTCATTTAAACCTCGAAAATATGAACCTTTGAAAATGGACTTCGCTATGACAATTTGCAAACTATGCGGCTTTCGGATTGACAACTACAACTCGCTCAAGTTACATTTAAAAGAACACGGGAAAACTATCGACTTGTCACACGGAGAGAGCATCTTACCGTACAAGTTAAGCCGGGACGAACATTCCTGTCAGATTTGTGGTAAACGATACGAAATGTTTCTCAGTCTTCACAAGCACATGAACGATCATTACGAGCATTTCATCTGCGAAACATGTGGCAAACGTTTCGCCACTTTGCAGAGAATGCTGAACCACACGCGAACTCACGAACGCGGCGATTTTCCTTGTAAGCAGTGCGGTGAAATGTTGCCAACTTATGCGTCGCTATACGCACACGTCGCAAAAATACACCGCTCGAACAAACGTTACAAATGTCCAATATGCGATGAGAAATTTGTCACCTATAAAATTAGGATGAAACATTTGAATACTGTCCACGGCGAGAAGACAGCGACGTTTCCTTGTCCATCTTGTCCAAAAGTTTTCGATCTCTGCAGTCGCAGAACTGCGCACATCCGTTCTCGACATTTACAAGAGAGGAATCACGTTTGTACTGAATGTGGCATGAAATTCTTTACGAACTATGAATTGCAGGAGCATACAATAAAACACGTTGGCGCAAGGATATATCAGTGTGATGTTTGCAAAAAGTCATACGCTAGATTAAAAACTTTGAGAGAACATATGAAAATTCATAATAATGACAGAAGATTCGTATGTCCTGTTTGCGGACAGACTTTTATACAAAAGTGTAGTTTAAAACAACATGTTAGAGTGCACCACCCGATGCAAATAAAGGGGGATATCTTCTAAATAACCTTTGGTTAGTTTTATTTTACGTATAAAGAGGTTCGTTATTGATGCTGAGCTCCAAAACATAAATCACAAGTAAAATACTTATTAAAAAGATAAACGTTTGTTTAAGTAATTCTGCGTGTTATCTACTTAATATCTTCCAATCCTAATAAGAGTTGGTAGAGGAAGATCTAAACTAATAAATTTTTAAAAATAAATGCATGTTGTAACCAACTTTAACCTCATTCGCGTGTTTTGTCATTTTTAGGTGAGATTCCGGATACAGGCGTAGACGAAAACACGACGCATGTGGAAAATATTAGAAAATTAAATGATAATGACGCTATTAAAGCTAGAAAGAAAAACGCCATGATATTGCTGGAATTCACAAAAATATGCCCATTTAGATGGACGAAGAATCTGTACATATGTTGTTTCTGCGACGAACAGTACACCGACCCGGCCTTACTAAGACATCACAATATGATGGAGCACCCACATCTATCCACAACCCAAATTAAGTTTGTGTTATCAAAATTGAAAAAACATGAACTGATTAAGGTGGATATAACAGATTTTGGGTGCAAATTATGCAATGAAGCGGTCGATAGCTTTCACAGCCTCAAATATCATCTGCTTGTAGATCATAACAAGAACATTGACCCTAAATCTAATGATGGAGTCCTGCCATTTAAAGTGACTAAAGACGATTACAAGTGCGCTCTCTGTGAGGAGAAATATGAAGAGTTTAAGACGTTGAATCAACACATGAATATCCATTTTCAGAATTTTATTTGTGAGGAATATGGTACAGGGTTTATTACACCGGAAAGGTTAAGGACACATGCGTTCTCCCACGAAATGGGTTCCTTTCCATGTGAAAGTTGCGAAAAGGTCTTTCGATCTGCAAACGCTAAGAAAGAGCACTACGCGACTGTGCATATGCAGGTGAAAAGGCATAGATGTCCTCATTGTCTGGAGACGTTTCGAAACTACTTTCAAAGGAACAAGCATATATCCGCCGTTCATGGAATGAAATTGAAAGAGTTCAAATGCACAATGTGTCCAAGAGTGTTCACGTTGAGCGGAAAACTAGGAGTTCATATACGGACGGTTCATTTGAAAATGAAAAGACATTCTTGTAACGTTTGTGAGTGGAAATTCTACTCTAAATCTGAGTTAAAAGATCACATGGTGAAGCATGGTGGAGAGAGGAAGTTCCAATGCAACATATGCAAGAAGGGATATGCAAGGAAGTACACGTTGAGGGAGCATATGCGGATACATGAAAACGATAGGCGCTTTGTCTGCACGATATGTGGACGATCGTTTGTACAGAAATGTAGTTTAAAACATCATGCAAAAGTCCATCATCCTACTGCAACTAGATCAGATGTGTTTCATAATGTTATTTCTCTAGAGTAATGTTGTTAGAAGTGTATTGGAATTTAAATAAACAAGTATTTCTTGCAAATGTCGTATAATTTTACGGAATCTGACAAAGACAATAATGATGGAGTTTCGATTTTGAAACCAATCCGTGATTAGGAAGTACTATTCTACATATGTTTCTATTTTCTTTATTTTCAATAAGTGTATATCAAGTCAAACTGTTATAAAATACAACACGTCAATCAAAAGCTTAACTCAAATTTACCGTTTTAGTAGAGACTAGAGACAGATTACTGATTTTATACATAATTAAATTGCCAAAGTTAGCAAATGACTTTTGAACGAAGCTTTGGTATATATTAAATAAAAAGTAATTTTTTAATTGTTTGATATAATGGTTATATGTTTCGGTCTTTTGATTTGATTAATGTTGCGTTAAGAGGCCTAAAAGAAAATGTACTTTAACCGATTTCTGAATTGTTAACTTTAAATATAAGAACTATTGTTACTTATAGCGGGCTTTAAATATTTTATTTAATATATCTATTTTCTTATATATACATGACTTTAATTCATCTTAACATTGAGAAGGGAGAAAGACTAAAACTGATGACGTATAATTTTGTGAATTGAAATGTAAGATAAAAATTGCTACGGAACAAAATATTTAATGAAAAACCCGAAAAAAGTTGTGATAAATTTGATTCACTCTTTCGAATGGATACCTATTCTATATTTCATCTGCATTTGAATATAATGCTGTAACAATCACAATCTACCCGGACAAACGTTGCGAATACCATTGTTCGAGGTCGACACTGCAGATGACTAATGCACATGTACTACGAAGCTCACACAATTTTATATCTGCATGTTGAAGATTTGGGGCGCAAAGTACATACAATATGTTTCTGTTTTCTAGGGAGCGACGCGGCTTTAATGACGGATAGGCCGCCAACAAAACGGATCGTGCCCTTATTTCAAGTGGCATACGATCGCAGCCTATGTAGGCCGCTGGGAACCGTCCTGGACTTCGCCAAATTACGCTTCAAAGCCAAACCTAGCGGAGAATACTTTGACCCTCCGAGAGACATAAGCCCACCCCGTAGCGTGTCGCCAGTATCGTATGGACACAGATCTCCATCTCCAGTCAAAACCGCTCCTGCACAGGTCCAACGAAATGTCAAAGCTAAAAAGCAAGCCGATTATAGACAAAACGCTTTAACGATATTCGAATTTTCAACCGCCTATCCATTTATATATGGCAATAATAAGTTCAAATGCTTCATCTGTTCCCAACAGTTTCTTGATACGGGTTTACTAAGACTACATATGAACGAAACTCATACGTTTGCGCCTCTGAAAAGATTGCTAAACAACCGAAGAGAAAATGTACTTAAAATCGATGTCAGTGAGTTGCTATGCAAGATTTGTTCATTTAAACCAAAGGATTTGGTGCAACTAAAGTTTCATTTGAAGGAAGATCACCAAAAGATTATAGACCCCAATTTGCGGGATAATATGATACCTTTCAAGCTGGATGGTGATGAGGGATCTTATAAGTGCGTAATTTGTGATGAAGCCTTCATAAAAGTACGGATACTGGTCATCCACATGAGTGTACATTTCAATAACTACAGCTGCGAAATATGTGGGTCGGGTTTCATGACGTTGCGGCTTCTAAAAAAGCATTTAGAAGTGCACGAATCTGGGAACTTCCCTTGCGATAGGTGCAACAAAGTTTTCAACACATCACAGAAAAGGTCGCTGCATATCAGAGGTGTTCATCTAAAGCAGTACCCTAGAAGATGTCCGATGTGTCCGGAAAGATTCAATTCGAATTACAGACGCACTATACACCTTCAGGATGTCCATAATCAATCGACAAGGGTACATAAGTGCGAAACATGTGGACGGGGTTTCAATTTGAAATACCATCTCATTTGTCATACGCGTTCCGTCCACTTGCAGGAACGGAACGCGCAGTGTAAAGTCTGTTTACATAGATTCTGCAACAACGAAACTCTGAAGCGTCATATGATAATACATACAGGGGAGAAGAATTATAAATGTGAAATGTGTGGGTTAGCTTTTCTTCGCAGAAAGAATTTGAAAGACCATCTACGGTTGCACGACTAAGTTTGGTGGGTCAATTGCTGGTTGTTCGATTTTGTTCCAAATCAATTCATTTATATTATACTTTTTAAGAAAGGTTTTTAGTTCTATTGAACTACTTAATTAGGACAAGTTATGTCAAAACGCTTCTGTTGTGTGTATCTAAATATCTTTATATGATTATTAATACTTGAGGTGTTGTGTAAGAATTTAAGCACTAAAGTAGTGAAATAAAATCTGAATGAAAATGAAGTGCACAAAACTATAATGTATATTTATATGTAGTATACATAGAATGAAATTAAAGTAATGGAAACATTTTATGAACAACAATTGAATGTCAAATAAGCTAACTTTAGCAAACGTGAATAAAAAAAAACGCTTATTAAATTAACTGCCTGATATAGTACCAGATAAATATTGAAAATGAACGCAAACTACCATGCGTGTAATGCTAGTTCTCAAGAAAATTTGCTTTCTAGAAAATAAAAATATCCTGGTAGATATTTACAACAATGAAATCTCATAATACTCTCTTAAGTATGTACTTAAGAGAATTTTTACTTAAGTCCAAACTTTAATTTTAGTGTTATTGCACAATAAGTTTAATTTTTAAGAATATATTTTGTAATATAATTAAGCTAATTGTATAATTCTATCATAAGCTAAAGGATTTTATGTTAAATAGAATATTTTATGCAATAATTTCAGGATTTACTTTACGGTGAATAAATAATTTATATTAAACATACATGACTTTTTTTCGAATTCCGCCGTGGTTAAATTATTATTTTTAATAGAAATATATTTTTCTAATTCGTAATTTTGTTAAATTTTGTCTTGTTATCTCAGTAAAATACTTTACACATAACACTAAAGACATCCATTCACAAACTAACATAAATAAAATTTTTAAATGTACATACATGCAAATAATTTACTATACTCAGTGATATCATTAAATAATGTAATAAATACAGTGACTTAATGCTGTATGCGCTACCTTAAGTTTTAAATAATAAAAAATG
>DWJH01000376.1:0-11123 GCA_018248735.1 Tagiades litigiosa | reverse complement strand
GGGAAAATTATTAAGCCCCCCCATTGGTGGATTGACCGTTGCATCAACTATTACTGTGCTGTAAATATTATATCCCAGTAGAACAAAATAATCGCTTCTTTTACAATAGATTTACATTCGCTATGATAATGTTGACAAAAAGATGTCATAATATATATAATTCGGGTTATATAATACCGGTGACCGGTTACGAGCGAGCGAGTATCCGCCAGCGCACAGTATGACAGGTGCGAGAAGCAAGTGAAAGTACCAACTGTCTTACCGCATCCGTTTCCCCAAAAAACTGACCCTCAGTACGACGGACGTAACTTTTACACTTTTTTGTATAAAACTTTTGTACCTACATAATCTCGTCTTACAGGGCTCGACAGTTGACATCCGGCCTGAATATATCTATGGATTGAAACATTTAATCATAAATTGTTACTTAACTTAAGAGGAAGTTCGTTACATATCTTGTAAGGAGAGTCCAAACTAAACCCTACTGCGAATGCTCTATATTTCTTATTATTTTATGTATCTTAGTTATTAATTCTTAAATGCAATCGTTTTTATCAATTCTATCTGACGTTATATTTTGTCCAAAGATATCATGAATGTTATGAATTAATGTCAATCGCATTGTATAATAAAATTAATTTCAATATAATTTAAAACTATATATTATTATTTTAACAGCAACCCATAATTTTTTTTCTAGTCTAAGAGAATATTGAACCACAATAACCATGTCCGTATTGGCAGACTACACAAATAGCCGCAAATATTATGAAATATGAGTTACACAGTTAAGTTGATCCTTTTTATGATTTCGAAAGCTCATTTAGCTCCAAAATCATTAATAAATATACCTATATTGGAACTTATAAATAGAAGGTCATATCAACCTATACCTATCACGGCTTACAAATTAGCATGTTTACATGTACACATTCCAAAAATGTGCGTAAAATATGAAAGTTGCTGGGCACATTACTACAACCGGATTTCTGTTTTTACTCATGTTAATTCAAATAATTTGTGTTTACCTAAGTATTTTTTATTAAAAAAATATGTTAACTTGTCAGGACCACTACTTATTTGAATGCCAATAAAGCAGATAGTGATTTTACAAACATACCAAACATCAAATTGTCCCTAACGTACAATCTTTTAAATATTACAAGTTTCAAATTAACAAACTTATTTGGGATTCGTACAGGTTTTTCTCTGGCAGCCAACGTGATCTAAATCAACCACGGGGCATATCTAATATATGTATAAATATAACCATTTGTAAAGCTGTATGTACATTTTTTACGAAGTTAAACGTCTGAAGAATAAACGCAACAGCAGATACAATTTAAGCAAAATTTTTATAATCCCGCATCGACAGATCTCTCTAAACGAAAAGATTAAGTTGTACTCGTATTTTGCTACAAAAGTAACCGCTTTCCTTTCCTAAAGCTTTTCTAGTTCAAGTAAAAGCTTTTCCTTCCACTGGTCAATTACTATTTTTTATTATTGTTGTACAATTTGATATAGAACTTCGCTTGATACAAAGATCACTTTATATCGAAAATTGCTATGATAATTTTGTATAAATTGCAGTCATTATGATAAAGGCTAACAATTACATTTCTCGCTTCAGGTGCAATCTCAGCAATCCATTGACATACCTACCTAAATAATAATTTAAGACCAAAGTACTGAAACATAAAATTAGAGAGCTTAGTCAACGTTAGACATCAATTCGAAAATTATTACGAAACTACTCCGTTTAAATACCTAACCGAAAGTGATTGTTAATATGCACTTTCTATAACACTTTCATCCTAGCACGAACATGCGAGATTATGAAAATATGTTGAATAAATCGGTTTTAGCGTATGCTTTTTATGAGGCTGTTAATTAAATTAAATTCATTTAACTGAGAAACTGGAACAATTTTAGTTTACATTAAGAATTATGCTGTTAAATTTTATAAGTTCATTGTAAAAATTGTTATGGATATTTTTAACCTGATAAAACTCTTAAATTATTATTTTTCTTCGACTATACCGATTTGGACATTTGATGTGATGTTTCATTTCAAGATTTCATATCAATAAGACGTTACCGTATACGACGAATACAAACAAAAAAATGATTGCTGAAATCTATCCAACCGTTTGGGCACGGTAATCTCAGAAACGGGTAAACAGATTTAAATAACTACATCTTTCGCTGATGTATTTCGAAAAGTTTTCTTTGACAATCAAAGACATTTTCGAAATAAATAGAATAACATTTGTTACCTTGGTATGTAAAACCACGATATCGTACAATTCCAAAAAGAAAAGTATCATTTAAAATGTAATATGCTTTAAGATTATTTGTTATCTGTAAACTGGGCTTCGTCTATTACGTAATTCGTCGACAGTACTGTGACATTGCATCTCTAGTGAAAGTGGTCGGGTGCGGTTGATTCAAATTCACATTCGCTTTTAATGTTTTAAAAATCCCAACAAAAATTATAAATTGAATTTACATTAAACTGAATTTATAATTTTTGTTGTTTTTGTTTTGATTTTTGTTCACTCAATATATAACAGTTTACATATCTTATAATTTTTAATTAATAACAATCGTTTTAATATTTAACAGATTCACTAACCAATTGAACCCTCGAGAAAGCAGGCTTTTTAATTTGCAACTGAATAACTTTTGCATAACTGTACACAAAGGAGTTAATACATGTCTAATGTTATAAACAATTTTACGATTATGTTTATGCTTGGAAGTGTATAAAAAGTTATCATCAAACGTATGTACTTACAGAGGTACTTACACCAATTTCTAAAGAGGACCTAGAATGCAAATTCAAATCAATTTGCAACTGCCATGTTTAATACATTGATTTCTCCATTCAATAGGCATATCAACGAATGCAGTTAGATCCGATAGTACGCTGTTTTGTGGATGTGCTAACGGAATCATTAGCCTACTTGTGGGGAACACGAGCGGAAAAGCGGAATTATCTAGGATTTTAGCAAAATGTGTGTAACGCGATGTTTTACGGTAGAAAGACTAAACAGAATTGGCGCGAGTGTTATTGAACTTGTCTGTGAATTTTATACTAAAATAAAGCAAAATTAAACGGCAAATATGCATGATTTTGAATTTTAATTCGTTTACGTTTTAGAAATCCATCGCATAAAGCCAAATTTTCCTACTAAGTTATTTTTATAAGCGGTGAGCTTTCAATTTTATAATAGTAAAGTCAGATCGAATCAAAAAAATTGAAGTTTATAATATACTCAATATTACACATGTCTTTGTTCTACTTCTTTGTTTGAATGTTCCCCAAGACCGAATTCATTTTAATATTGTCCCATTCAAATCAATACCATTACATAATTTAAATCGTTTATGACATAACTGAATGTAACAATTGAATGCCTTCTAGTTATGTTACAAACAATGTTGATCGAATTTACTGATAGTTTTTTGTGTGCAACTCTATAAGGCGCCATACTATAGATACTTGTGAAATACTTGCAGTGAAATATTACAGAATGACAAGCAAGTATTCATATACAGTAATTCAACTATATTGCATGAATAATATTTTCGGTTTATGACGACATCAATTACTTTCTAAGTCATCTAGTCACCTAAGTTTTCTGCGGTCGATATAGTAAGATTTTAAAAGAGCGTCATGTTTTTTAACTAGTAATTTGATGGAGTTACGGTTGTTATGGGCTGCGATATTACTTCCTCCACACCAACTAACCTGCGAGTTCGTGCCTACGCTTGCAGAAATAAAAAAAACTCTATTTTTAACCGACTTCCCAAAAACAAAGAGGTTCTCAGTTCGACTGTATGTATGCTTTTTTATTTTTATTTTGTTTTCTATAGATCATTTTTCATTACGTTAAATAAATAATCAATAAATCCTTTATTTAGCTTACATATTTACGAGTAAATCTGTCTCACTTTTTTTTAATTTACCTTATGTGTCAAGTAGTGTCTGTAATCGTCAATATAATATAGAGTAGTGTTATTGTGCGTGGTATGTATTGTCCGATAATGATCGTAATACGGCACTGGACGGTTAGCTTGCTGTACTGCGGGGCTGCTCAACGGTATCACTATTAAAATACTTCTATGATCGAGCCGATCTACTGTCTACCGGTAAACAGACAAACTTTTTTTAACATACCTTGGTTGCCATTATTGTTGAAAATTAAAAAAACAATCAGTAATTGTTCAGAATCAATAATTTAAAAAAAAAATTAAAAGCCTAAAAATAATCTCCCTTAATTACACTATAGGGTTTAATTTTGTTTTATTTGTGCTTGTCATATTACGAGCATTGTAAATTATTTATAGTTATTTGTAATGTTAATATTTATTTTCTTTACTTTAATTAAGTTGGCGGTATTGTAAATATGATATTCTAAAAGTAATAAAGAATCGTTAAATTCAAGTCTTTCATTTTAAAGAACAATATAAATTTTACTAGTTATTTATTTTTAATTATTCTTAATTTTATTACGTCTGCTTCAATATAAACGAAAGCTTTTCTTAAATTTGTAAAACGTCAAATGTGTAAAGTGATAATTATTTTCCAAGATTCCATTAAATTCGCACACGATTATACAAGGTTCTAAAAAGTATCAATGTTGAACTCACCCGTAAGAGGAGCGTCACGATCGCGAGCAGGAGTCTGGTCCTCGGCATGTTGCAGCCCGGCGTCAGTCGGCGGCCTGCAACAGAGCACGCTGGTGAGCGGATGTAGGTGGAGCCGCGCGCGGGCTCGGCGCGGCCGCTTCGGAAGTCGCTAGCGGAGCGCGGGCGCTGCTGCCATGGCGGCGACTTCACTGCGCTCGGCACACGGGTAACACTGCGCATTTAGCACGTCTGCGTCGCCTCACTTCACGCGCCGTGTGTTAACTTGACTTGACGGGGACAGTACCACCACAGCGCTTATTTCTGCTGTGAAGCAACTCTTGCGGGTTGTGTTTCAGTATGACGGGCGTGGATGCGTATACACAGAATATTTGAGGCGGCTAACTAAGACCTCAGAAGTTACACACAGCTGTGACTATCTTACATAGAACGCTTGTTCTCTGAGGTCTGCGTTACAGTTATTATTTAACACCAGGTGAAATGCACGCTCGTTGCATCTCTGAACACAATAAAAAACCCTTTTTTAAGTAGTGAGCGCATAATAAAATGCATTCATAATGGTCTGATTGTGACGCAGTAGTGAGCTAGTCAATTGCCACAGCGCGTGTTATTGAGTTGACGCGAAGTATTATGCTGAGTTACACAGCACAGCTCTGTAGCGCAACCGCTCGCCTCCCCACTCGCTGACCCACTGACCGAGTGCAGCGCTCGCCGGAACTGCACCGGCTGCATCTTTCACTGCGCGCGCTCCCGTTCGGACGAGAGGAAGCGGCCTTCACCTTATCGCCGGCCAAGGTCGAATGCCTTATTCGATATTGGCTGTCGATTTTTAATGGAGGCATAATTATCTAATACGACGGTGACATAAGTTCAACTGTTACCGTGCAATAAAAAAGTTCCATAACAAGAATGTATATTTAATGTTCATTAAATTTTGCTGTCATTAGTGGCAGCTTTTTGGTAATATAATTTAAAATACTTTGTTCTAAGATTTTGCTTTTCTTTTAACTTTTTTTCCGTCCTGCAGTGATTTGATCGTACTAGGTGATCTCACACACACAGATACAACACATATTTGTAAGTGCTTTGTTCTTGCATTTGCCTTTTGAAATAACCACGCACCAAGTAAACCTACACAGGAAATGTCGCCGACAGCTCCCTCATATATTTAATCTCGAAGTTCTCGCCTAATTTATGCTTCCTAATCGGTCTAATAAAATGAAATCCAGATTTAACAAGATGATGCGGTATTCTATTGACAAAGAGAGATTTAAATCCTAAATTAAATTTTTTTTGCTTTATTTTAAATTGTTTCGCTACTCTTTTCAGTGAAACACAGTTCAAAGAGCATGTGTGCTCTTCTCAACAGCATACAAGCCACGCTCGCGATTTCACCCCAGACCGTCGTTCGCTGGTTAGAAAGTCTCATCTCTCGATACAACACTGACACTATAAAGAAACCTCTGTTAGACATGACAGTGTTCAATATGTCAAATTTTACAACACGAAATTGGATAAACATCGTAATGAGATATTTTCGAAAAATCATGTTCATTTTTATAATGGTGTTGGATATAAATTATTACAAGACATTCTAATTCATCAGATATGTATCACGTAAATTCTAAGATTTTAGAGACTCGGGATCACCATATCATTATCATTTTACGTAGATATCGTTGGAAACATATTGCCTGCACCCAAATCAATCATAACTATTTTTACCAATACAATTTTAAGAGTATAATAAGTATTTATTACTTGCAATATCTTTATTTAATCATGTTTTATTCAATCTTTCGATCTAGGTCGCTGGCTTGTTACTTTTCAAGAAAGCAGGCCCTAAGCTATTATCCATTTTCATATAATCATCTGGAATATTATAATAACAGCTGAAGTAGGTGCCGGCTGCGCTCAATTAACCATCGCGATCAGATACGCTATGTGGAGCAAGAGTAGCGAAATAAGAGCAATCAAAATCGAAACCTAGCCATAAATAGCTTAACGTAGTGCGGAAACCGCAGCGCCCTCTGCGGTCTCGTGTCCACGCAAACCTGCACTACCTGTAATAGCGATGTGCTTTCGTATTGCCTTAATTGCCACAAATAGGTTGGACCAGTCTTCTCTCTGTTTTAATTTTTTATAATAAGAATATTTAGCAAACAAGTTTGCTATTTATTGTTTACTAGTTGTCTCGGCAGACGTCGTCCTGCACAGTAAAGCTTTGAGCGATATGCCGACAGCAGCGCCCCCTACTGGGTTAATACCAACTCAGAAACCTTCTTTGGCTGATGGCAACTTCAAAATAATCATCATCACATGATCTTTAGTAAAAGTTTTTAACATAATATGTTACTGCTCTTTGTGATCAACACACAAGAAAATAAAAAAATTACATTTTAATTTTTAACGCAAATAATAATACTTAGACTTGCTTAGATAATACTTAACCGCCCTCATCGCTTCTAACATCTTTCTACGATCGTTTCAACGCTCTTTTATAGACAACACGTCCTCCTGCCAATGTTAAAAGTTTTGGATTATAATAATTGCCTCGCACTTTCTTATTAAACATTAAAACATTAAGCGACATTTAATAGAAGAATGATTCATCTCAATTGTAACGTTACAGAACCAATTAGTGGTATTGGGACAGTCGGACATCACTTGAAATATTCGCCGGAGGCGCTGCAAAGTTGGGCTCGCGTGAACATTTAAGTGTCTTAACTATCTATGATTGCACTGTCAAAATACTTATTAGTCTTCCGCTAGACAGACACATGGTGGTATCCATTTGCCGCTCATTGATCAACGTCCAGCATCCAGTGAAAGCTGCTCCAAATTTCCACAATACTACTTCCTCAATACATTTAGTTGTTAAAGATCACTCGTCACTCCACTACGATGACCTCACCCATAATAATCTAAGAGCGTTGTTTTGATTTCATGTATCAGTTAAAGATTAGAATCAATAAAAACTCCAAACTGACTGTTTTAATTATTTATGTACATGAAAACTTTTCTTCCATATTTTATCAGACAAAATCGATGTCAAACATTTATTAACAAGCACATTTTATTCTACTCTTATTATTTGTTCAATCAACTTGGATTTTTTTTAATTCTATGAGTTCCTTGTAACTATAACACTGCTTTAATGGGATAGAATGTCATAACAAATTTGTTATTCAGGATAAACTTTTATGCATATAAGTAGTTAAACGACTAACTGCTTACAAAATAAAATTCCACTATTTTTAGTAAAAGTCACCAATGTTATAACTGTTCCCAAGAATTTGTTATTTTTTAAGCTATGAAGTAATGATAGAGCTAGTATTCCTAAGTCGTTTTATAGAGAGTCAAAAAGGAGAGTTAAGAGAGCAGTTACGCTAACAAAACATACAGATATCGCCCAGTCGTCATTGTGCATTCAAAATGTTCACAAAAACGTATGTCTAAATTTCACACGGGATGATCAACAAGAACTAACGTGAGTTGTAACTTTACAAAGAACTTTCGTTTTCTGTATATGGCTAATCTGCTATATTATCTGATGAGGATAATAGATGCCAAAAGTAGACGGTATAGATTAGTAAGACGTTAAAACGTGGGATGATGGAATAAAATAACTGTCCCTTGATATAATAAAAAAAATCTGCAATAGATTATTTGCGACAACATCGTATTATGTACTTACGGTTCTTCAATAACTTTCATATAAACAAGACTCTCCTTTCAGATTCTACTTATCTTATTACTTCTTCTGTTTCAGGTCCACCGTACTGGCCAAGTGCGTATTGGTAGACTTCACACATCTTTAAGACAATTGTGAACTTTCCGTTGTATCTCATAATGTTTTTCTTTCATCATTAAATTAATAATTTGTTTTTTTAAATGTCGTCGCCGCTGTCGTCGTTTTTTTAGTGGATACGTCGATGAAGTGGAAGATGTTTCCTTAGATTTGAAATTGGCCCTCCTAAATAGTGGCTTCATTTTTCTTATCTATGATGTCATAATTTCTTGTGTAAGTGAAAAGAAAATATGAAAAATCTGTAACACCTTTAGAAGCAACACTGAAATAACTGTGATTTATTTACTATATAATATCCAGGTTTAGAAGGATTTTATTGAGATTATAATTTCATTGGTTACAGTTACTAAGTTTACCATTAAGCGCACGCTTTCGATGATTTATGTTTTCTATCGGCAAGTCATAGCGCCAAAACAGAATTTTCTAACTTTAACAATTTGTCATCAAATTTCTTTATTTTCACCTTCAAAATTAATATATTATGCATACTCATGCATATACCATAAATTATATATGAATACTGCGAGATTTACATTAGCGTAAGGAAAGTTAATTAGATATCAGGAATCACTTTCAAATGAATGTCTTTTGGAGAGTCCAAAAGTTTAAAAACAGTATTTACTTACAAAGTTGCATGTAAATGCCCATTGGCTTTACATATAACATCGGTTGGCTTTCACGCACGTTTGATGTTTCAATTAGCTACATTAAAAAATTTGCGATGCGAGAATGTTAAGACTTCAACGAAAGCAAAAAGGAAAACTGCATTAAGTGACCTCTAAATCATCAGATGTGGATGCGGACAGACGCATTTAATCGCTAGTTTTATATTTGTCGAGTCACTTTCGGCTCTGATTAACAAGCGCGAGTACTGCGACTTTTAATTGGCTGGTAACGAGCTGAAAGTTTAACTTTATTAATGAATGGGAATGGTTTGAAAAGTCTCACTTCTCCTCACCATTATTCTTTGGATACGTCTTATTAGAAAGTGAATCAGGTGCACGTGGATTAAAAATGCGTAAGACGTAAGTGCTTCTCATTGCACTAAGTATGTTCTCCACTAATTAAGATCGCTATGAACAAAAATGTCTCCGTAAAAGATTTCTCTAAAATCTCTGTGGATATTTGCCGTAAAAAGGAAAATAATCGAACTCCATTGAAGCGTTTCTAAGAACAACATAATCTAGCAACGCGCATCGCTTCGAGACGACGAGAATTAAATTAATAAATTGATGAGACAACGCATTGCGAGCCATTGTGTTAGCCAGCTTTCGTTTGTCGATAAAAAGTCAATTGCCAGTTTTATTGCTTTTATTCTTGTTAGCTGGCAAATTGCTGAAATACCATTTTCACTTATGAGATGGATTAACAGCAACCAAAGCAAGAGGAAAATTTGTCTCATCCGTCCCTTTGTTTTACTGTAGCAGCAGAGTGTGCGCTAGTAAAAATTTTCTAAATCGTAAAAAAGAGTAAATACAAAACCGTAAAAATGTAGCTTTTGTTGGGCTTAAAATGTAACAAGATGGCAGATGAGATACATTGTGGTCATCACTAAAAAAGATAAAACGTAACAAATTTTTCAAAAGTGCTCTTTTTTAACCTTTTCAAGAGTTTTAATATTTAAATAAACATAACACATATTCCTATACAATGTCAAGTCATCAATCGAAGTGACGCCATTATAAGTTAATTTTAAATAATCCAGATACGTAGTTATATGAGGTACTATTACCATAGTTACATTAAAACATTTATTGCTAGATCAGATAAGTTAATATAAAACAAATATCTAAAAACTAGTCCGTCCTTGTAAGAAGTAGGATCCCACGTTAATATACACCTGCATGTCACATTCACAATCGACGTATCTATTAGGTGATCCAATGAAGAACGCATGGCTCAACTCAAGGTTACGCGACGCAACACTTTCTCCGCTTGCAGTTCGTTGCTCTCCGAATTTTGCATCTCAGTATCAATGGCAAACATCCCGAGCCCAACACCATGAAAATTTTATACAGAAACAGACGAAAATCGACACAAACGCTTTCATAATAGGGACGAATTTACATGGGAGGGTAATGCTCGTTGACGTTTACGTTCAATGCCCGTGTTAATGGCACTGAGAAACGTAACGTGGCCCACTTTCTCTTTTAAGCACACATAGTCTCTTTCTTACGAGCAAGTTTCGTTGGAGTTAGAGCGAGATGACGGCATTTAAAAGACTTCGCAGTGGAAGCTGGGCACCTCGCTTTCTTCGCCGCACTTGGCATTGGAGGTGCGCTAAGTCCGGTGGTAACTTTCGTTAATACGTTCGTCCGGAATCCGATAGACGCTTTGCCATTCGTGCAATAATCCAAACATAATGAGTCTACCTTTCTTTCACACGTAAAGTGACGTAATTTCTATTTTTGCATATATACCTACATGATCTTCTTAAAATAATAGAATGAAAAAAAGATTAAAATGAACAAAATTTTTTTTTTAAAACTTTATGAAACGCAGTGAACACCTTCAACAACTTTAATGACTTTTCTTTATATGAAATCGTCTGAAATGAGCAGCTTTGTTAAAGCTTTACAATACCTATCATTCCATAAGGAATATCCCATATAAACAGATTAAGAAATTGATTGATAAGAAAAGAATTTGAAATGCATAA
>DWJH01000375.1:0-11123 GCA_018248735.1 Tagiades litigiosa | reverse complement strand
TATAGATTTCATACTTTGAAGAAGTGTCTGTACCATGTACCACCACCTACCTTCCTTACCTAATTTTAGCTGGAATACTATCTGCTGATGGACATGTGTTGTAGTAAATGATTTTCAGGGTTTCTGTCAGAACATGAAATTTGACTTACAAAACGGCAATAATTTTACTTGTTTGAAAACTAATTAAGCTTTAATTAGAGACCAAATTTGTATTTGTGTATAAATTAATTTGCCTCTGAATGACTGAGTATATCTATTATTGTTGTTGCTTGTTAATGCGGTTTGAATATTTTTAATATGTATTAATAAATAATTTGTCGTGTTTTGCTTGTCTTTATTTAGAATAAGATCATTTTTCTGATTCTCTTAACGTTTTGTTTTATATGAACAAGAGTACAGCTTCGCGTAAAATTAATTTTATATCTTCATCTATTAATTACGATTACCATTACTAGTGGTGTACCTAGACAAATGGTTAAAATTATTGTATTTATTGTGAAATTTCTAGTATAGTGAAACCTCAAGCAGAACTATAAACAAAAACCGAACAAATATGGTATAATGAAGCAAACTAAATATTATAAAAAAATCTTTTTGTATGACTTAGATTTATTTTTATTTTCATAAAAGTATTTAACTCAAATTAATATCATAATATAACAAACATGTTCTACGTCTAACATAACATCACTAAGAACTTGTGTATCACAGCTTTCTGATAAAACAATCTAATATTGATTTGTAAGAATCTCACCAGTACTTGAGAACTAATTTGATCATTATCTTTCATCTATAATATATTTTAATACAAGAGTTGCTCAAGAAGTTGTGAAACAACCTAAAGATTTTATACAATTTATTTTGAAGTAAAACAAATTACAACAAACATTTATTTTCAAGTATTAACTTATATGCACAAGATGTTTTACCGTAAAGTTTGAACAATTAATACAATATATATAGAAATGAGTTATTACAGATTAAAATATTGATATATTCAGCTCTAAAAGCTAATTATGCAACAAAATTAGAATTTTTATAAAATTCATTTAGCCTAAATATAGTTATGCCAGATCTCTTTAAGCTGTATCACTAACAGTAAAGTAATTTTGGAATCATATAACCAAAAAATATTTACATGTCACAATGAAACATCTTCAGTGTTGAGACCATTGAATTGTTTTGATATCAACACCTTCTTGTACCATTTCCCACAGAGGACTCATTTCCCTGAGTCGTTCAACATGTCTTATAGTTTTTTCGGCTGTGTAGTCAACTTCTTCAACTGTTGTAAATCGTCCTAATCCAAATCTGCAAGTAAATAAAAATAAACTGTTAAATTTGTTAAAATTAAAACATTTGTAATCCAATCAGAATTTCATATGACAATTCTAACAATTGTTATTGCTCATGTGATAATTTACTTATTCATTTTAAAAACATACCTTTTAGAATTGTGCCAGTAAATAAACTAATAACTTTGTTCTATATCTACTTAATAATATATAGATTTTGAAGATTTGTATTACAAAAAAATATTAAATTCGGACTTCAGCAATACCTTATAGAACTGTGAGCTAAATCTTCATCTGTTCCTATTGCTCTCAATACATATGATGGTTCAAGTGAGGCTGATGTGCATGCTGAACCACTAGATAGAGCAACATCTTTTAATGCCATTAACAATGATTCACCTGCAAAGAATTAAAAAATCAAACCAATCCTTTTAATAGTTCTGTCTAAAGATGATTTTAAATATTGTTACTAATACTAAAATGTAAGAAGGGAGCTAAGAAAATATAACAATGTTTGGTTTACCTTCAACATAAGCAAAAGATAAATTGATGCAGCCGGTATATGATTGCTCTGGATCACCATTTCGAATAACATGTGACAATTTAGAGTAAATTTTATTGAGGAACCTTTGAGCAAGCTTATTTACCCATGCATGATCATAGGGCATTTCACGCTCAGCTAATTCACACGCTGCTCCTGATGAATAACAAAAATTAATTAAAATGTCTACCTATTATTATGTCCACTCTTTTATATTAAGTTATTTTTATTATTAAATATAAATGAAGATTTTAATACAATGTCTTGTAATTTTTGCATGTGAAAACCACATTGACAAATTTTTATCCACTAACTATTATTATATTAATTGATTAATTAATTTTATTATTGAGTTACATGATTCTCTCCTCTAAACCACCTTCTATTTGTTTCAAAATCTTTATATAAATAAAAAGTAATTCTACAAACAAACATTTACAATATATATTGACATCAAAATTACATTTTATTATAACATTCATTAGTATTTATATAACATATGAGTTTATTCATTATCAAAAGCTGTTTTATTATTAAAACTTTTTAAATTTAGATATTTCCTTTAATCATTCAATTTTAATACATTGTGACGAGGAAAGGTAAAAAATAGCAACAATTACCTAATCCCACAACTAAAGGTGTTGGCACTGTGCCGCTTCTCATGCCCCTCTCCTGTCCACCTCCACTCTGAATGGGCTCTACACGAACCCTGGGCCTGCGACGGATATACAAAGCACCTACACCTTTAGGCCCATATATTTTGTGACCTGATATAGACATCAGGTCAATGTTCATTTTGTTAACATCCAGCGGTATTTTGCCCAAGGCTTGAGCAGCATCAGTGTGGAAAAATATTTTCTTTTTTTTACATATAGCCCCAATATCAGTGACAGGTTGTTTTACACCTAAAAATGAATGTTGCCAAAAACTATAAGTACTACTCACATAAAAAGTGATAAATTTTTTTTTATATAAGATTCTAATAACATTATTTTTCAATATAAAACTGAAAGATAATTTAATAAACATAGACTTACCAATTTCATTATTAACTGTCATTATTGAAACCAGACTTGTTTCCGGAGTAAGAGCCTCTTCTAATTCTTGTAAATTTATAATTCCATTTGGACCGACGGGAAGATATGTTACCTTGAACCCTTCTCCTTCCAACACACGACATGAATCCAGCACACATTTGTGTTCCTTAAAATTGGTTTTAATAAGTTACAAATACAATAAATCAAGAAAAATCCAATTTACTTGTTTATTACCAAAAAGCTTACATTGTTGTAATATAACCTTACATAATTGATTACATAAGTTACACAATACATATTATTATGTAACAACAAATCATTTGAAAATGAATTTTGAACTCATAATTAGCTTTCTGTTAATTTATAAAGTGGTTGCTAACTGTTTTATTAATAATACATAAGATATTAATATATTTTTTCGAATAGAATTAAATACATGAAGTAAAAGAGTGAATGAGAAACAAAAAAATCTTACAATCTGAGTGGTCACAACATGATTTTTCCTAGGTGCATAGAAACGTGCAACTCCTTTAATCGATATATTGTTGGATTCTGTTGCTCCCGATGTGAAAATAATCTCTTTGGGATCTGCGCCAATTAAGTTTGCTGTTTGTTCTCTAGCCTTCTCAACTGCAGCTTCACTTTCCCATCCATATGCATGTGTCCGAGAATGTGGGTTGCCATGGTAACTGACTAAGAATGGCAACATAGCATCCAATACACGGGGATCCTGAGAACCAATAGGGAATAAACAACTTATACTGATATAATATGAATGAAAATTGACAGGTATTCTTTAGGGAAAGGTCTACTTCTAAAGATTTTTGTTACTATTTTATGTTAATAAAACATAGATAGATAGTGCCCAAAAAGCATATGAATATTGGAATTCAAGACATCTCTGAAAAGATCTGAAACTTAAAAGTATTACATTATACTACCTGGTTGTAAATGAAATTTTATTGCTCAGACTTAAATAATACAATATTGAATATAAGTGAAGCAGTCAATTTCAGTTAAAATCCATATGATTGGTATTTTTGTAATTAAGACAAATTTGGAAACGTTTTTACTTTTTCCACAAGATCAATATTTATAATTTGATTCTTACCATAGGTGTAGTAGCTTGGGCATCAAAGTACAGAGGCCGTCCAACCTCTTCATGTTTCAAAGAAAATTTATCATCTGCAGCTAAAAATATAAAAAATATTAAACATAATTTGTCATCTTATAACTTTCATATAGCCATTTCCACAATTGCACCATGATAAAAGTTTTTATAGTTTCGTGTTTACCTGTACTTGATAAGTGTTTTGCCTGTATCACCATAACCACAGCATTTTCTTGTTGCAACTTACTTGCTGGAAATAAAATTTTATGACAAATAGGGGTTACACTTTTTATAACTCGAAACATTTCGGAATTTCACAATTTTTTTGGTTTTGTGTTTTTTTTTCGAAAAAATATTTATGACGATGTGAAACTGCACTCTTGCAATGTCAGAATTGTCCCATCACAGTGACATCTATCAATGTCAATTAGTACTTCGTTAATTTTATTCCCTTGGATTCTAGCTTTTTTGCTCAATATTAAGAAAATTATAACCTAGTTCGGTGCTCAAATTTTCTAAATGGATCTTTTTTTACCACATGAATCAATACACTGCGTTTAATATCAATAAGACCTACATCCTGTTATTACGTTTATCTGATATTTGTCATCTCATCTTGAATTAAATTAGGTAAAGATGTTAATAGTAATGAATGTAAAATAGAAAAAGCCGTTTTTAGATATGTACTTACCTATTCAAAATCGGTAAATATAGAAAAACAAACTTATATGATTATTTTTTTATTGTTATTAAAATGACTCAAACACATACACTTTCATTTATTCAATAACAATTAGCTACTATTATATATATACTAACTATGAGTAAATATAAATTACACCACCCACCAGATCTAGGTAGGTAGGTTATTTATTGTCACTCAAAAATATCATCATAAGTTAATAAGGTCCGTTTAGTATCTTTAGCAGGTGCAGATGCTTGTGTGTTCCTTGGAGTTGCTGAACCAGGTGTCCAGGATCCTGCTGGGGGTGGTGGTGGTTTTCTAGAGAAAGTTATGCGCCATTGTTCTTCACAACCATCTAAAGCAGTTTGAGCATTTGCTGCCATGTCCACTGTATCAAATGTCAAATAGGCCCTGGAAATAATGCAATAAAAATAAATTATTTTAAAATACCACTGACTGTATTTTATTTTACATCTTAACTTAATGTACAGTATGGAAGCCAGCACATATATAGTATATATGAATGTAACTGATAAAATATAAGAAACTTACTTTTCCTCATCCACTTCTTGAACAAAAGTGAATGGTTCAAAATTAGTAAGCCGACGCCGGAGCACATCTTCAGCAATCTGCGCTCCAGCAATTAGTAGAGTATTTGTCTTCCCAGCCCCTATAACTGGAGCATCAGCACCTCCGGTGGCACGAGCGGCTTTCTCTTCTCTATAGTAAGGCAAAATAATTAAGCAATGTCTTGTTCAACAAGGTGAGGTCATTAAATTGTGATAATTTCATAGTGGGAAAAATAGCTCTTTCTATCAAGTTTAATAAACCAATAATCAAGGTTATTACTATCGCACACTTGTCACTATTTTTACTTAGACATGCGAGTCAAATTAATTTTCAAGTAGTTTAAATGTGGTACACTGTACAGTATATCATAGTTTTACAGGGTTCATCATTTATTAGAATGGTGGCAATCCTCCAAGGTCCTGTTTACGTGATCACTTTTGCTATGAAAGTGCAGGATGCAGAATGAACCCCCTGCTGAGGTATTCCCATAGCTCTATGAAATGGGGTTCTTAAAAAAAAAGAGGTTCTTCCTTTAAAGCCCGTAAAGCATTTGTGACACCCCCAAAGTTTCTTGTGACATCTGATAAAAAACATCAAATAAATTGACACCAGGTGATTTGCAAGTTTGTTTTCTGCTTTTATATCATTAAAATATTTTGTCTTACTTTTCTCGTGCTGTGACAAATGAATCATATAGATATTTGACACGAGGGGTAGGCTTCTCTTCAGGGGGAAGTGGTTCCTGTGAAGCACTGAATGGTTGATAGGAAGCTACTCCTCCTGAAGGATTTGCGGAACCGCTAAGCTTTCTCTCTCGGCCTGCAGATATGAAAATAATGTTTAAAACAGGCAAACAAAATAGGTAAGAATTCCAAGTGAATATTTCACTATGGTCCTTTGGTGTTCTATAACATTAAAGCTACTCTTGACAGATAACACTTTTTTATTTCACTCTGTAATAAAGTTTTAGTGTAATTAAATCTGGGAGCTTCAAATGGTGTTGTTGTGATATAAATTCTGCAAGAGGCATTCTACTGATACGTTGTTTTAACTGACATCTCTATTTTGGCAATTATCTTTACCTGCACGAGGTCGTTTGAACGTAGCGTTCTGAGGTTGTGGGGGAGGACTCTTAATAGCTTGAATAGCACCGCTTTTTATCAATTTGCGAGCTATTTCGCGTGCATCCCGTGCTTCAGTTGGTCTCTTCGGTAGTAATGGTTTTTCCACTTCTTGTTTTGGAGCTTTCAAAGCTTGAAGAGCTTTTTTCTTCTTTTTGAGTTTTTGATATTTCGCCTGTAGCATGATCTCCTCTTCGGTCAAGTTCGATGGAAAATGTAAGTATACCATTATAAAATGTTTGTTTTTTTTTGTTGACTTGGTTATATTTATAATGCTAGTTAATATCTAATTAGACAAGGTCAATTCACAACAAGTAATATGTTAACTACAATTACTTTTTTTCGAGATATAGTTCAGTCGTGTAAATACATAAACAGTGTACCAGAGTAGGACATGATTGACACTTGACAGTTGACAGTCGGGCATTTGTATTTTATAAAGCTTTAATCTGATTTTGACATTTTTAACCTTATTTTTTAATAATTTTGTGAAATTAGCTTTTACTCTTTTAAGTTAATCAATTATTCTTATTTTGTTAAGATCGGTTATAATGATTGTTAAATTATTGAACGACACCTTCTTTAATATTTGTAACCTGTCTAATAATTTTGTATATTAATTTTGACGTATTCTTAAGATTATTTTAAATTAAAAAATAGTGCGGGTTATAGAACCTTCATAAATTGTATTGTCATAGATATGTTGATACTTGATATGTCCCCATTACTAAACAAGTAAGTAGACTTAAAAATTCTTCCTCTCAGTCTTAAATCAGTTCGTCAGCGTAAGATGTACCCAGGTCAACTGTGATCGTTGTTAAAACGAGATTTATTGATAAATTGTACAAATTAAATGTAATTCCTTGCTTCTTCATTCAAGAAATTTGCTGTTCACTTGTTTGCTTTTTAAATATTTTATAATAATAATAAAATAAATTTAATGAATTAATTGTAAATTGTTAATTTTTGGGTAGGCAATATTTACTCGTGTTACCTATACGAGGTAGTTAGCATACCAAAATTAAAAACATCTTAGTTACAATTCTCTTTATTCATTAATAACGCTACTTACGGTATACATTCTTAACAGGAAAGGACCTACTGTGACCTTTAAGAATTGTATAATCACTTTGAATTTGTCATACGTTAATAATTAATTACCTAATAGTCATCGTTTCTTCGTAAATGTGTTGGTCATAAAAGTGAACTTGTTTATTTCATGTGCAGTTACCGTATTGCACTTGTAGAAGGACAGTAGTATTATATCAATTCGTAATGGAGTTTAAAGTATTAAGTGTAGTGCTTTTCACTATTTCCTTCCTGGTATTAAACACTTCAGCATTGCCCAGAGATAGCACTGCTGTGAAAGGCGAACCAGATTTACATATTCATGATGATTTTAAAGTTGAGCTTCCGGAACACGCTAGAAATGGTACGTACCTGTTAAGGCATTTGAGTACATTATTTTGACGTATTTTTATATTATTATATTTTAAGATACATTTTGGTTGCACTGTGGTTAAATAAAAGTTTAATGTGTGATGTAAATTAAAATAATAACTCTTTAATTGTGGAGTATATATTTCAAAAATATTATTTAAGAATATTTGCAACCAAATTCCTTTTCGTGGCTTACGGAAGTAGTGAACTGGGAAAAAAACGTGACGTTTTCACCATATGATGGTTTATGTTATAAAATATTTCATCCTGTACAGATCCAAGTCTTTATTTGGATAACAAGTTAACATGAAATATTAAGGCTCTAATCGCGAATTAATTATAAACGAGAACTTTATATTTAGGTAAATTATAATGGTTGACCGATTTTCATGTACTTATTGTTTTGGTGGAAAAACACAGTGCAAGGAATTTTATTACCTACAATCGAGAGACCACGTCATCGTACGTTTTTAAAAAATATTTTTTCTGTTTACTATTCTTTTTAAGATGGGTTATATTCTTATTTTTGACTGACTTCAGTCTTAGCAAAAAGTCTCTTCTTTTATTTTTATAGAGATACAGAGTACATATTGTTTTAATTTTTTCACAATATTTCAGTCATAAACATGCCAGGACGTGTTTCTTGTCAATTTGAAGATGCCACTGAAGACCCAATATGCCAAGAACATTGTTTTCCTAAAGGATATAAGTATGGATTATGTGTCAGCGGTATTTGTAGTTGCGTATAAAATGATTTATTATAATACGTTTGCATAATAAATTAATGAGATAACAAATGGACATTTTAATTTTTCCCTTTTAATTTACTTTACCCTTAAGCTATCTGTGGTCACAAATAAAATTTAAAATACACTGCCGCTATAATTCTTTAACCTTCGCATTAACTATTTTTAGGAGATGGCGTTATGCATTAACGTCATGCTTATGGTTTTTATTTATGTAATTTAGCTAGGTAATTTACTATTTATTTTTATTGAAAACTTAAAATAATGAAACTTAGACATAATATATAACCTAATTAGACAAAATAAGTTAGCAAATTGTTACATATAATATATACAAATCAGAACATTTATTTGTCCATTTTAAAGAGAAGTGATGTATCTGTTTTTCGAAAACTTACAGAGAAAAGGAAATGAAAAAAAACTTAAAAAAAGCTTTTATTATGTTCTTGTTAATAAAAAGGACCAAAAATGTAACCATCACCACTCATCACCCATCAAAAACGGTCCACCATTTAAGACAGATTGAACTGGACGCGGTTGTGTCGTTTAATTACAGAGTTACTACAACCACTTTCCAGCTGCATTAGCAGAACCTGATTACTATACACAAACTACTCGTCAAGACAATTCAAATGAGCCCAAACTTGATAAGGATGTGTTCTTTCATTTCGAAGTTCCTTTGGACACCTTCCAGCTCCATCATCAGTTCAGCAACATGTCATCATAATATTACATTGTCAAGCGATTTACACATGTATGCAAAATTTTAGTTCAATTGGTAACCGGAACCAAATTATCAAGTTAATCAAATTACTAAAATTTGATGATATCCATTCAAGATATTCGTTTGTATTTATTATTATATATTTTAAATAGAGTGTTATGTTTTAAAATAATATTTAATTAAATACTTATCACTGTATTACACCAGTATTGTATTATTAAGAAACGTATTACTAGGTACATATGATTAAATATTAAGTATTTAAATTAATGCAGTTATTATTTCGATATTTTTACACCTACCTCACTAATTCTCATTAAATGTTATTGTTTGCAGAATATCCATTGTTGGAAATGTTTTAGGATTAACATGAGTATATTCTGGAAAAATAAGGTTTGCTTCTTGCTTTATTATATTCCAACTGACTTCAATGTCTTTCCTCGTCGCTAACCGAGAACAGACTACAAAACGTATTACAATTCGGTTTCTGTGTTTACCGGCCACCATGAATACCTTTTTCTTCTCTGTTAAATTATCTAATAGTTTCTTTGTTATAATATCTCCGCCTTCTAACCTAAAACACACTAAGCCCATCGCTGGCTCTGGTTGTATTTTAAATCTTTTATCTGTTCTCATTAATTTAGCAAAATACTGGGCGAGATCAATATGATTTCTTATGTGACTTCTCATGTTTTCGGCACCATACATCTTCATGACCGTCCAAAGCTTTAGCGCTCTAAATCTGCGACCAAGTGGCATTTGCCAGTGTCTGTAATCAGGAATTTTAACGCTAGAATTGACATTATCCAAATATATTCTTTGGACGTCAAAGGCATTAGTTAAATCATATTCATTTTTTACCCATAAGGCCGAACAATCTATATTTACAAGCAACCATTTGTGTGCGTTAACATTAAATGAATTCGCGTATTCAACACCTTTCATCAAGTATCTATATTCGGGACAAATGAATGCAGCTCCCGCGTAAGCTGCATCTACGTGTAACCAGATTTTGTATTTCTGACATAATGGTCCTATTTCATCTAGGGCATCAAAGGCACACGTTCCAGTGGTTCCTAAATTAGCAACTACAAAACATGGTATAAGCCCTTGAGCAAGGTCTTCTTCAACTGTTTTTGCCAATATTTCTCCACTAAATCTACCATTAACGTCACTTTTCAAAAGTTTCATTTTCATTGAACCGAGCGCACCAGCTTTTTCTACCGATGAATTACATTGATCAGATGTATACGCAGTAAGTTTGCTTCTAATAACATCTTCATCTAAACTTGGATTAGTTGCCTTGAGATGGCGAATCATTTTATCCTTGGCAGCTAGAAGACTTACAAGCGTAGATTCACTTGCAGAAGCCTGAAAGCAAGTAAGCAAGGTGAATTATGCTATGTAAATTATGTAATATAACTAAGTAATTATGTTATGATAAATATGACTTAGTTAGTATGATGTAAATTGAATATGAATTTAAAATAGTGAAGTGAACTGTACATTTGCCTTTAAACTACGTAAACACGAATTAGATTATATAATATTATTGGTACACACACATATCTCCAAATTCTATATATATATTTGTATACCTATACATATACTCGTAGCTACATATTTCAACAGTCACTACATAAAAAAATAACAAGTCTTCAGCGATACTACAAACATTCAAATGTTACGACAATTTTTATTTTATTAAAAAAATTTGTACATTTACCTGGATAACACCACCACCAGGACCAGATGAACAATTGAGGAACTCGTCGGGCAAGCCAATCAATTCATATAAGACATGCCTTTTTTTCAGTAAAGAGTAGCAAACGGGCGTGCAGTTACCTTGATAT
>DWJH01000374.1:0-11130 GCA_018248735.1 Tagiades litigiosa | reverse complement strand
CTCCTTTATCGCATATTATAAAATACTATACATTATAATCATAATATTAAATATTACGAAACTCAATATATTTATTGAAAATTTCTGCCATCACGCTCTATTGTGAACGGAATGTATGGAATATCGGATGTATGAATATTTCAAAGGAAATATTTGACATTCCTATCTCATAGAATTGTGATGAGCGGAATTGTTTGATAAAATGATTTATCGTACAATTTGAGGCTTATTTTCCTCTGTTGAATATGCGTCGGTAGCTACGGTATATTGGGTACATTATAAATGATATGGTATCAAATCTTTAAAACTTAACTTTTCTCTCCTTTAACACATGCACGTATAATTCATATATACGTTTCCCATGAATCGCTGTCTATTGATGAGAACCATATTAAAATGCGTTGCGTAGTTCAAAAATGTAACCGCACGACGAAAAAATTCTTTGTTTTATACTGTCTTCTGGCTTTATATATAGCAGTACCTATTATGCGACATGCATTATGACTGTTGCCATAGTAACTATTGCTTAATCGATAGGTTATCCTGGCAACACTGTGATTAGTATTTTTTATCTTTTAGCTAGATAACGTAGATAGTTTCGTTACGGTAATATATTATTAAATGTGCGTGTTCTAGTGCGTGTTCAAACTTTATGTAAAAAAATCCAAATAGGTATCGTATGAATTATAAACATAAAACCAATCAATAATAAATCAAATTCTACATTACATTATAGCTTTCTATTTCCTATTTTCTATGTGGTCTCTTTGTATTCATATTCATGTAACGAAATGTGACCAATACGTTTCTTTCAAATTGCATTCACAATTTTAGTAAAATTATCGAATCACCTAAGTTATGTTTTCATTTAAAGTGTTTGACCATGTAATTACGGTTATTTGTGAAGACTTCGAGAAAAGTCATACACAAGACTAGAGTCTTTTTTCAGATCGGTTACGAGTAGCTGTGGTCAATTAACATCAAGTTAATAGCACGCTCTTTCGATACAGTTATTTCAAGGAATATATACCTTCATGGTTATTTTCAAACTATTTTTTCCTTAGACATCTGACTATTAAAATTGCTTTGTCGCATCGATTTAAGTACACTCGAGTTGTCTACGGTCGTTGGCTTAAGAGGTTTTCCCGAGATTGGCAAGGAACACGTATCTCAGCTTAAGCGGGAGGTCATTGCCCACACTGGATCGGCAAATAGAGAATTATAAATCCGAAAGCGAATGCTCATTTTCGTAGATAATTTTGCTTACAGATATGTTTCGCATTGTAGGATTTCTATTACAATATGGTCTAAGAGATTAAAGAAAGAGGTGTAAGATTTATAAATAAAAATTAATGTTTTTCTGTGACTCCTTTATTGATTTGAAAACTATGCAATTGATCATGTGATGATCTTTGGCAAAGTTGTTTGTGGATGAGCCAAAGAAGGTTTCTGAGTTGGTACGACAATTGGACTCGGCATATGGCGCTGCTGACGGTATATCCCTTAACGCTTTTCCGGGCAGAACGACATCTGCGAGGACAGCTAGTTAAATTATAAAAGAATCAACGAGCATACGGTCATTTATCGTACACACAATACATGTCAACTGTAACCCATCTTAAAGAGAATCTTCGTCTTTTAAAAACTCGATCACAGCTTTGTTGCACCTGAGCTCTAACTTGATCGCATCAAATTTTAAACGCAAATAAAAGTGAAATAAAAATAAAAGTGAAAAGTGAAATTCTGTTAACAGATCACTAAGATGATATGAAAATTAAAGCCTTCTTTAACGTTTATTCTTTACGTACTTGAATGGCGTAAGTACTTAGTGGATGTTTCAAAAGAATAACTGACAAAGAAAATTTTCTGAGCTTCTTCCTAAAGCGGTCGTTGAGTGTCGAGTATTATAAGCGAATATTATTTAAGATTGAAAAGATACAGATTTTCTCAAATATCTTATGTTGTTTAGACTGTTGTTATTATAATGTTTTGTGGAGAATATAGAAAACAAACCAACCTGTGCGTATAACTTGTATTGTTTCTAAGTCATTTAATTTTCGAATATTTGCTTATTTTCCTTCAATAACAGGGTATGTATAAGGTGCGAAATATTTTACTTTAATTTTGATGAAGAATTAGGGCACATATTGCAAACTGATACAATATGCCTTTGAAAAATAATAAAGAGAAAGGATTTAGTTCTATTGGTACTCTGTATAATGTAGAAAATTATTTCTTTTTCTGCATTTTTACGAAATGTTTTTACCTACTAAGTTTATCTAAATACATTTCTTTTCTAGAAAATCTTTTTAAAAGGCGTCTTATAAAGCCTCGCACTTTTCCATGAAAACTAAATAAAATATTCTGAAAATAAACATTAATGATTCACATCAACTTATTACAGAACAAATGGTTGCAAATTAAAATTCAGTATTTTATTTACTTTAGATTTGATTACAATAATAAATGTTACAGCTAAAAGTAATAAAACGGCAGACGCCTAAACTGGGCAATCAGCACATAATACTAAATTTAGTTTTCCTTATAAAAGCGCCGACAGCAAATGTATAATTTTCTCGAAAACCTGTCATACGATCCCCCAATTACGCTAACAAGAAACTCGATACGTGTACCAAATAGAAGGTACAGAGAGAGTGTGCGATTAGCCTAACGACAGGCATTTCACGTCAGAGACCTTGTGAAACTAGCTTTACAGTTTGTGCTGCTGAATTCAGTATGTTATTGTCACTACCAATAGATGTATGACATGAAGGATTAATTAATTACAATTACATACATTACATTAAGTAGGTGTGGTGGTGGTACTCGATCCCACTGAGCCCGATAGACTTTACCAATAATCGTCACAACCCTTCAATGTTCCACTACTGGGCTCGGGTCTCCTCTTAGACTTAGAGGGTTAGAGCATTGTCCACGACGCTGGCCAAATGCGGATTGCTGGACTTCACACATCTTCGAGAACGTTATAAACTCAAGATGTGCAGGATTCCTCACGATATTTCCTTCACCGTTATAGCAAGTGATATTTTACTGTTATATGTTAATAATATTAATTATATTAACTAATTACATTAACGTAAAAATGGTAAAAAGTCCGAAACAGCACTATGCTGCTAGATATGTTAACCAAATTGGGTTAATTTCACTGTACACTGTTTTAAAACATATGTATGTAAAATGTAAAGAAATAAAAATAAAATTAAAACATCAAAAAAGGGAATAGGTTACTTCTAGGAAAAATCGCACCTCACCTACCATCAGGTGATGTCGCGGTCAAATGCTGACTTATTAAAAAAAATCACATTCTATAACGCCTTTGTTGAGGCCCATCCTAAATAATGTTCAATATTAATAAATTGTGACGATAACGATGATGAATTGTTGTAAATAAATAATTTTTATTTACTGAAATGTTTTATCTGCGCATCAAAAACATGGCGCGTTTTCCGTTTATAGATTGTAGTAATTCCATTTACAAAGAAACCAAAAGGAAGCCTTCAGCTAATTATATTCCCGGAAGCATTGTTATTGACTTCCATCTCATTCCGCTAAGTGATACTTTCAAACAAACTCGGTTCGGTTTCCCGTATTTCTGAAAAACTCGATCGATGATAGAATCCTCAGTTTTCACTTTATAAAAAATGTACGTCCGACCTTAAATAAAACATGTGTTCTATTAATCAATTGAGTTTCGATCAATTGGCATGATTATAGCATAAACAGTAAAAGTGTTTTGAAAGAAAGAAAGAAAACATAATGATTTGTCTATACCACATCACAAAATAATTCATTGGTTCATTTCTTATTAATTTAACGAGAAGAAAAACGGGCATGAGCATTAAAATTTGGTGTAAAGTAATCGCTACCCAAGACAGTAGTAATGAACCTCAAACCCATTGTCACATTGAGGTCACAGTCGCCTCAAACATCCAGGGCTATCTCGCTGATCTTGGTAAATTCCAACTAGCAACTTGCTTCTTATAAACAGATGTGGTGGTACTGACCTCATCCGGCCTGTATTCGCTCTTCCACCACTTAGTGGAAGTAAATTAAAAATATCCGTTGTTTAGAGTGTTGCTCGCTTCAAATGAAATCCATTAAATCCCTTAAGAGAGTACTGCAAAGGAGTAAATACTGAAGTCTTTCTAGAAAATTCTCTATCGGATAATGTTTAAGCCGAGCATTCTTTAGTTGCTTCGTGTGAGATATGCCTTACGTGTAGTTTTATTGTAGCACCTGTAGTCAACATTCGGCTGATTTATGAGACTCTCGGGCACGTTTGGGTGAATAAATCAGAAAAATAGTAAATATTGTGACTGTTTGTGGGATGTTAATTGTGTATTGCATCCACGTGCAACGCGCCTGTGAAACTTTGATGTGAGTTACAGAACAGAAAAGAAAACACAGCTGGTATGATAACGCAGAAATTTAATTAACACTCGCTCCTCACTTGTGGGATAAAAAAGAAATACAATCAATTCCAGAACTCGGTTTCCTGTAGTGTTAAAAGATTTTTCATAAATTACTCGGAAAGAAACAATTTATTACAAAATACTAGAGAATATGTGGTGAAACTTGTATAATAGAAAGTATACGGTTGTCGACAAATGTCTTAATAGCTTAAGTCCAACTAACTTGATTACTGCTTTGATTGTGATTGTGTGGATGCCCAGGACATTAGAGTATAATAACTTTGATCTCAGACGTAGTAATTCAGTTGTTACCGACCTCAAGTAACACCCTTTTTGAAGCTAGTTATGGGCTGCAGTTTCATTTAAAACCAGGTGAATTGTACACTTGATGGATATTAGTATAACTAAAACCATCTGAACTTGATTCTCTTTATTTCTCTCGCAATAACAAGAAATAAATATCAATATAAAGTATGTAAAGAAATGTTCTCGAAGATGTGTGAAGTTAACTAATCCGCATTTGGGAAGCGTGGTGGACTATAGCCCAACTCTCTCATTCTGAGGAGTCGTGACTTGAA
Source organism: Tagiades litigiosa (assembly GCA_018248735.1). NCBI lineage: Eukaryota > Metazoa > Arthropoda > Insecta > Lepidoptera > Hesperiidae > Tagiades > Tagiades litigiosa. The sequence continues at coordinate 6,119 of DWJH01000374.1, read as the reverse complement.
GTGAGTTTTTGGTTGGTTGTGATGTGAAATGATTAAGATTGGCTTAGTGAGGTAAAACATATTTTGCCGATTGCATTGTACTCACAATAGATAATAATTATCTTAGAAAACTATTGTTTTAAGACTTAAAACAATAACTTTATTCACTTAGTGACGTGCGTACCACGGAAAGTTTATTGTAAAACTAGAATTACTATTATCACTTAATCACTGAAATGATGATCCCATGACGTGGTCGAATTTTAAAATTAACGAACTAAATACTTAATTATATTATCATCTAGCTACGAGATTGATTAGAAGATAATTATGTATTAATCCTTTTATTGTTTAAAAGCAATTTTATATGTAAAACTATTTAAAGGCCTGTCAATAGCTCTATAGTGAGCATGATATTGTTATGACTTTTATTGGGTAAAAGATTACGGACTTCATTATATTAACCCAAATAGCAATAATTTTATATCAAAAGAGTTACTATTTTGGAAAGCAACGTTTTAAAGTATTACCTACTATACATATAGGTATTTTGACCAATGCATGTATCCTAGTTTCAGAATATCTTAGGATTAGTGATGTATAAACATCGTAAGTAACTATAGCTATTTAAAAAGCTGTACCTTATATTAAAAAGTAACAGAAAATCACAACGTGACAAAATGAGTAATTTTTATTTCACTATAGTAGCTTAATGCAGCTTTTTTCTATGTCTATGTCAATTAATTCACATGTACACAAACGCTTTATGTATCACACGCTATTAGTTTCATATATTGCAGATAGCATAGTCCTAATGCATTACAAATAACAACGATTCAAAAAACAACCAACGAAAAAAACCCTCCGTGAAGTAAAGCAATCAACAAATACACGCGAAACCAATCACAAAGTAAGCTAGTTTACTTTGTACTTACGTCTACACATCTTCATGGGCCGGTACATGCTGACCTTCTAGCCTAACACTAAATCATTTCTCACGTTATTACATAAACCCGTCTCAATTGTCTTCGCACGCAGCAAACACTGAAAAAAGGAAAACAGCCAATCTCCTTGACTTGGCCGTTATCTGTACGATCTGACGTAAACCGGTGATAACGAGCTGTGATCTTGGTAGACGTGTCAATATCATTGACTGGAATTATACATGGACTGATCGCAATTATACACGGACTTATCCCACCAAGCTGCAGTGATATAAACCTTACATTTTAATGTCTAAACATCTACCAATATATTCTCTTTTTGCAAATATAACCAACTCGTAGGCCATGAGCGCAAACGGTGAAAACTTGATGATTGGGTGATGTTGTTAATTTGTTTTTACATTTTACTGCATAGTTCATCATTGGCTTTTACTGAATTTATATTCTAATGTTAATTTAAATGTTTCAAATCTGCTAGGCATCCCGTAACGGCAAATTTTTTTATTGTTGAGAACACATTTGTTTTAGCCCCTGAAAACCTATATTAACTTTGAATAATATTATCTTCTTAAAGGATATAGATAAATAAATATTATTTTATGATATTAATTAGAAAAAACATTAGTATAAGAATAATATGTTAATTATACATTTAATTGTTGCAAACCTAATTTCGTTAGTATTACTAAGTAAACTATGTTTTCATTATAGTAGTGGAATTGAATGATCTGTCATTGAAATGCTCTATTTGGGTATGAGTGTAGCTAGACAAAATCCTCTGATAGCTTATCTAAAACAAACATTACATGTAAGAATTATCAGATTAATACCAGTTTAATACGAACTATCCTTTACGTAACGTATGTTCAGTAAATTACGAAAAATAGACAAAAACTATATGCAAAATAAATTTCATTCCTACAAAACGAATGCGTTAGATTGAAAATAATTTTCATAATTCCTTACTTCAAACAATAAATTTGAATAAGTTTCAAACTGAATATAATAAATAATAGTTGTACTTTTACGCATTCCACATTACATTACATTCGCGGTAGCAACGTGTTATCTGTGAATGAATGCCGAATATTATGATAAAAATATCATTACTACATTCCAAATCAAACAGATACAGAATATTTACATAAATATCATATCTCAATTGTTGAAACTCTTTCAAATAAGGAATAACAGTTACATGTGATAGTTATACAAAATCTTTTGTGTAAAAAAATGGTAAAACAAAGATTTTACATGAAGTAAAAAAACAATGAATTTTCGGAAAGTAACGTCTGATATGTTACAATCAACTAAATTATAACGTCAGATATGAAAGTAAAAGTCAAAATATTATTTAAGCCGACAAAGTATATAGCCTTTTAATGCCCTCTGCTGGACATAGGACCCCCCCCCAAGTCGCCATAACTCCGTTCGGTTCTGTGCCCGAATGCGGCAGTATCCTGTTTTCAAGTCATCGGTTAATCTGGTCAGAAGGCGACCTGTAATTTACGCTAAGATGTGGTCGACTTTCGAGAACCAGTGGTCGAACAATATATCTTGCCCATTGCCGATAAAGTAAAAAAGACATGATTAAAAATATCTGTATATAACCTATTTCAAGAACATCTTAAACATTGAATTCATTAAAGTTTCCAGTGTCGTGGGTGGCGTGGACAGACGCAGCACATTACTTGCATCGAGAACAAATATTTTGCTTCTAAAAACATAACTTACACGACGCTACGGTTCTGTTGGTACAAGTTAAATGGAACAGCATAAACAATTCAGAAAACATAAATAAAATGAACTTTTCATTACTAATTACAGGCGCCTGTTATTTATCGTCGAATGGTTCTTACACACAACGGACGGAATGTGGACAGCGGAGCGAGGTTGGTACGATCCAATCACTTGTAATATGCACACACATATTCTTCAACTTACAACATAGCTCGCAATAGACATAGTGAAGCAAACCAATCAAACATACATAGACTTCTAAACCGTTGTATGCGCACACAATAAGTGTATTTCGCAGTGCATAATAAAATGTGTTTATTTTCAAGACTGTGATTCATTCACAGCTGTAACCGAATGAAGCGTTACAAATATAAACCGAATAATATGTAACGACGAGCTCCGCCACGAATAAAATGACATTTAAAGGTCTGTTCAAATAAACGCTTTTTGAAATGGGTGACAAAATGTTTAAGATATTATTTATACTAACAATTAATTTGATATTCTTAAATGAGTTATTGGACATACTATTTTCATTGTGCGAAATTATAATGTTCAGAAGCTTTAAGAAGGACAAAGTTAAATATTTAAATCAGATAATAGAAAAGTTTCTGTCAAACAAACCTTACATTCTCGTACATAAACTTTGTTGATTTGTTAATTAATCAGTTTATTAATCATATAACCTAATTAAGTTAATATTAATTATTCAAATAACTTTCAGCAAGGATCACTAAACTTTATTATAAGTAGGTAAAGGCTGTAAAACTGGAAAACTAAAATGATTCTTAAACTTCTGCCACTATTAAGAATCCTATCCTAGCCCAGATTAACTAAAGTTTTATTTTATAGCCAAGCCTTCGGCGAGGCAAAGCTAATTTACATAACTAAAAAAGTTCAACTTGTGCATAAATTACGCTTTAATTCGAACAGAGGTTAATGGCGTCAAGCCAAGAAGTTAATAATCGTTACATTACTCTGTTTCCTTGTCACAGTTAATAACGCTTAGTGAGTGTGTTATTACGATATTAACAACCACATGAAACACTTCAATTTACTGGTTTGTTTGTGTGTCATCTTGTATAGTAGTCTGTAGTTAACACCGCGAGAGTAGCAAAATAATATTCGGTTTACTATTCATAGATAAGTTATACCTACTGCCGTTCTAACATCTATATCTTTTTGGCCGACATCCCGATTTAAGTAAAGCAGGGGTTGAGTATCAAGAATTATCTCTAGATTTTTAGTTTACTTGTGTGTTAAGAAGTCGGTTATACGTTTCTTTAAAGTTAATTATTTATTCTTGTTTTCAGTTTGTCGATTAAATATATTTATAATTAACACAAAAAGCTATTTCAAACTGGAGTTATTACAGTGAGAAATACAAATAATTGCCACATCGAATCCAATGTCGGATATCAGAAAATATTTCAAGGTGGAAAACTCGTGTACATCGGAAAATGTAATTTGGTACCATTCTAAAATTTCCGGTCGCTTCTGTGTGGAAAGGTAACCGTGTTATGGAGACGAAATGTTATTTTTGCATTATGTCCTGTTACTACGGCAGGTTAATCGATATTTGCGTTTCATTTTATCCAGAATATATAATATGATTGTATTATATAGTGGTTGTACGAGTAAGACTGTTTTTACATTGCCCGACTAGTTTCGAAACATTAAGATATCCTTAATAATGAGTGGCCTATGTGAACGTCGCGGTGGCACAACGAGTTATTATAATAAATTATACCTTTCATCTGGTGATAACCAGAGAAACAAAAGAATAAAGATATAACATAAAAAACGCTCGCTTTTTTAATAAATTTCTTATCTTATATTTAAATATATTTAAACGATAGTTACTTTTACAAGCATGGCCGTAAAAAGTCACCGAGCATTAAATTAACCAGCCCCTTAGCTCGTAAAAGCCTTTACGTCTTAATTTTTAATCTTGTTTCTGACAACACTTTGAAGTGATAATAAATATCAGAGAATCGTGAAAGTATTTGCAACGTTATTCTGATTTAACCATCACTAAAACTGGGTCAATATCATTTAACGATTTATTATGCGCTTTAGTAATAATTTATATTGCTTGATAGCAGACTACAATTATTAAATTTTGATTTAACTTTTATAAAATATCACTGTTACATGTTGTTATTCTGTTCGATTACATTTTAATAATATAAATAGATCCGACATACAGGTGTACACAACGTTAAATATTATAGGAATTGTTAGTAAGTTAAATCCTTGAAGAAATTTCTTAATTCAGTAGCAAAAATTAGTAGCAATGAAATAAAGAATTCAAATTTTTGGAGCCTTTCCACGTTCGACGAGGTTAATATCACCACTACGCCTATTTGCTTTAAAGCAGATCCTGTGGGTTTCAATTTGAATGGTGTTGGTACCTGTATACTCAGGATCTTTGAGTCGATCAATTTATAAGTAGAAGAGTACCTACGTAGAAGTTACAGACTACACAGAACAAATGTCCTTTTCAGATGGGTTAGGGTTATGATAGACTGCTATCACTTAACATTATGTGTACTGCATACTCGTTTACTACTCATATATAGGTAATTTAAAAAAATGAACATAACTGCTATTCCCCTATATACTTCGTTGAATATAATTATTGCAATGTCACTGCAATGATAACATTGTTAAATGTTAAAATTAACAATGCTTATTAAACCACAACTTCAATCAGGTTCCGTAATAAAATAATTTAATGATATAAATAACAATAATAATTAATATTAATAGAATTTAGCGACAATAACAGCTAAAATAATCGAAATATAAACCTAATAGTTATTTATCGTAAATTATTTTAATATAAATTGAAAATAATTTTTATAATTATTTTATGAAAATTATTATCTAATAATTATTTATTATATAGTATATTAAATAATTTTGTCATACAACTATAATATATCATAATGATTAAAAAAATAGTTATTCTTAAACTTGCCTCCGCAGAATACTGTAATGTTAATATTATTCAAACTTAAGTACTCTTTCAGTTAAAAGAAGTATTTTAATAAAGAACAACACTTTTAGTTTAGTTTTATGAAGACAGTAGTAGCCTTTTTTGTTTGCATATTGTGTGTTGGAGTCTTACTTGTTAATTAAATAAAAAAATTAATCATATAATATAAAATTACGCGGTAGTCAAATCAGCAAGTTATTGGCAATGGACATAGTTTATCGTTGGTCAGAGTAATGATAGGTTGGGGAGATCTTCGCAGAAACAGTTTTATTTAAAAGAGAATTTGTCACCCGACTAAGTGGATTTTTACTTGAAGCTGACCAAGATCATTGTTGAAATCAGTTACCATGACTCGGTGTAAGAAAGATTACTGAACGCATTAGCCGTCTTAATAGTAGAGTGCATTTCGAGCCAAGGTTTTATTTATGATGGTGGCATGGACACATACATCACAC
>DWJH01000373.1:0-11136 GCA_018248735.1 Tagiades litigiosa | reverse complement strand
TGACCGTGTAATTACTGGCCAGAATGTTACAATCCATCGTGCTCCAGTGGCCACATTGATAGTATGGAATTGGATTTTCGAAGCTAATAAGAAAATAGTGGACAATAAAGGAGATGAATGCATGATTATAAATTAATATGATAACTTGCCATAAAATAAGCATATAACCCGTATATGATAGACACGGGCGAATTTTCCATACGCCTACACAGTCCCGTCCAGTAAATTGGCCAATTATTAACTCCATATATATGAGAGGTATTCCAAGTAATACGGAAATTAGAAAGAATAATATAATACATCCGATCGTTCCAAAGGAAGAAGCGATAGACGAAATATTGTTAATATTACTTATTCCTATTGTTTGACATAACAGAAACATTAACTGAAATCGCCTTTCGCCCATATTTGTTTGTAGGTTCCTATTATTATATTTTACGTAATATTTTGACATACTATCGTAACCGACTAGATTTGGAATAGACTGCCGGCGTGTTTATTACTTTTTTAATAAGATTTGATGAGTATGTACATTCTATGATTTTATTTTTATTGATAACATAAAGATAAATAAAAACTTTTTGGCAAGTTAAAAGCTTAGAACATAATTATCGATGTATGTATGTAAGCATGATAGCGCACAGTAATTACACGCGTAACTGCTGCATTGTTTCAATTTAAACTGCCTCATTACACGGACAAACACGAACAAGGACAAACTAGGCTTTACTGGCCGTTCTTCTTAGTAGGCGTTCAAATTGAATCATGTTAATATATGTACCTATCAATAAATAATAAATGGTTCATTTGTTAAATATGGAGCATCATATACATTGCTTTATGCCTATTTGCTAGGTTAATAAAAAATTTGACCGCATCTAATCTATTTTACAGCGTGAAACTTGTTTTTCGTCTCAGAAAGAAGACGCTTGCAGCTTACTGCAATATAGCGTAGAGAAACATAGCAAGAGCTTATTCAAGCGCAAGTGCGTAAAGATAATATAATATAATAGCTTCAGGTGTCTGGTACGAGTAGATAATGAAATTGCAGTTGATAAACGGAGCGCAATTTCACTTTATACATTCCAATTTCTGATACAAGACCGAACACGTTGCGCTGGAAGGTAATGTTTTCACAAGGCTTTCTTGTTCCATACTCGTCAAGCCTTCATTATTCAACACCACAATTGAAGAACATGTGAGGCAGATACAATTCTCAAATCAATGATATTTAATTTTATAGTGAAATTTAATTGACATCTTTTATATATGATAGTTTACTATACCTAAGGATTATTTATATAACATGGCATCATCGTTCATCGATCCGAGACAATCGGCCTTATGGTAATCTACAGTAATATATAAGGCGCAAGAGTTTGTTTGTTTGTTTGTTTAACCGGAGTAAACTTTGGAATTAAAAGTCAGACTTAAAAATTTATTTTTGTATACGATAGGTAATTTCTTACAATACAATTATTTAGAGGTCAGCACTTATAATTAATAGATACAGGTAAATAACGTTTGCCGGGTCAGCTAGTTATTTATTAATCCACACTGATCAATCTGATGAAAAAATATTTTGCAAGCAATAAAAAAAATTCTCGAGTCAAAAAAACAAACACCCAAAATTCAAAAACAAATTCATTAACAGAAATGTCCTGACCGCAGTCGAACTCGGAATCTTCACATCGGCAAATCTCGAATTCTTTCGTCACTCACTTCTAACTTTAATAATCCACATTGATGTATCATAGTAGAGTGTACCTACAGGCAAAACATTATCATACAATGGTAGTAGGTATTCTAATCCTCAAGAAGCAATTGCTTCTAAGCTGAACAATAACAGCACAATATGACAAAATTATTGCTTTGAGTACCTGTGAATCGTAAATTTATTCAAAACTAGCTTACGCCCATGACATCGCACATGTCGTTTATTATATTAATGACAAAAACAAGCATACTTTTAACCATTATTTACCGTTTACGTGTGTGACCTACATTCTATCGTAACAAATAAGTTTAAAAGATTAAAAATTTAAACGAGGATTAGCACTCTAATTACAACGTAAGCTGAAGTAGATAATCTATAACCACACGTTATGTATACCTACTCTATTGCAAAACTCGAAGAAAATGCAGAACACACTTCAAAATGGCGAACCGCGCGCTATCTGTAAAAATATGCATCTTTTATTTACTCAAACATATTTATCTCTTACTATTATCTAATCAATATTTCTGCAACGTACCTAAAGATAAAGTCAAAAAATAAACTATTTTGCCAACCCCACCTTTGTTTGCTGACCCAGATTCGATGTTTTTTAATTATTTTTAAAGGAATTCACTTGGCGGACTAAAATACTTTGTCACTATGAGGTAATATAGAGTAGCAGCTCAAATCGCCGACGTAACATACATAACGATAAATATACATAACGATAATTTGTTTAATAACGATTTCTGATAACACAGAAGGTTATATCCTAATAATTTATGTTTATTTAATTGATATTAGAATTGCAATTGCACGAGCAAGCAGTTTAAGATGTTAAATGACCACGACAGCATAATACGCGTGATCCGTCTCAAACTTACTAACCACCCTCCAAACTGAAACAACTCAAACAATTGTTTCACACCTGAAGTAGGTGTGGCGGTAATATTGACCCTATCGACCTAAGAATATACGTTAACTTTCAGCTAATTAAAGTCGGCACCCGAATGTAAAACGTAAGTGGTAAAGAGGCGGCCGACATCTTTAAAAGTAGCACCGCAGTTATGACCAATCTTGACTGATACAAAAGTCGAACCACTACACACTTTTCCAATGCAAAAGAAATTCTCCTATTCATGTGTATAAAGTCAGCAAAACAACTATGCACTGATAAAAATATTCGTTGTTTGGACGCTTTCACCACCACTGTACATCCCAAATAAGGGTTTTTTGAAACTGCAGTAACAAAAAAATCGATGAGTAGTATCAATAATCTCACATCTATTTAGTATGTCTCACATTCACATACGTTACTGGCTTACAACACTTAGTACAACGTACGAATTTCGTTTTATCTTTGTCAATATAATCAATAATCTTAGGCACCAAAGTTTGTACCTAAATTTATATCTACATGATATTTTACTACGCGGCAATTCGCTGTTAGTGAATGCAGCGCTTATCAATTTTATCAAAAACGCGAGTATGACGCCGGTTCTCATTAGATTACAACCGTGATAGGTTTGAATAAATCGTCATGTCATTTTTAAAATATTATTTTAACACGAAAATCATTTATTAATATTTTTTCAATGATGCGATGGTTTTCTGCTCAACCTGTCATAATATTAAAAGCAAATCTGCGCGCTAAGGCGCTTCTCTAATTAATAATTTTCTTAAAAACCTTCAGTTTATCAAGAAAACTATACTGACGTAACATATAAATCATAGAATGAACAATCTTCATCAAAAACATAATGATAATTTCTAAGATTCCTAAAATGAACATTTCAGAATAGATTCAGATATTTTCCCCTGCATTAAAACTCACAAATTATTTCTGTTAATAAAGTCGCAGATATTAATTTTAACGTTCATCTGTACTATATATTTATTGCATATTAATAACTATTAATATTTGTCTCATTGAATTTGGACAGCCTCATCTAATATATCTAAAACATGATGTTCATCCTTAAATATCAATTCCAATAATGGTGTTTAAAATTGTGTGTGGAATGGAACGTGACTGTTAAAATAGTTATTACTGAACGGTATCGTTTTGTCGATGGAGTTTAGTGCAGTTGTATGAGGTTTATCCGGAAAATCTTGTACAAACAGTCCGGTTTCGACTAAGACCAGCCGCTATTGATTTTGACTGATTACTCGACACAAGTGACCGTTATTTAATCTGTTTAATACATTTAACACAAATATATTTCGTGACTTTGCTGAATTTTTAGTAATATAAATCAATTTATGTCACAATGCAGTATTTTTCTGAAATTTTCTTTGAAAACTAGGACACAAAACCACCAGTAATATTATAAATAAAGTTATTGAATATCAATATTTGTTTTGATTTTGCTCAATGTAAATTATGATTTCCGGAAGCACATCTATTATTTTTATTGCAAAAAATTAAAATATTGAAAACGTTTATGGATCTAAAAAAAGCTTAAATGTGGCAGTATCATACCATTTTTTTTCCATGTATGTAATTAAAAGTTGAAGGTTAAGTATCGACTATTGTTCCTACAGAAAATTCTGTCAATAAATATCAACTTTATGAGTCTGCGTTTGTTATTGCTTGTAAGGAAAGGAATAGCTATAGCGAATTTGATACTAAGCAAGTTTAAAATTCTTCGTAGAGCAATGCAGGTAGCAAGCAATGCAGTCTTCGAAAGATAAGTCAAGATAAGCTGACTCGGTTCGCCAACCTACTTAGTTGGCATTGCAAGAAGAGATTTAATAAGCCGGAATGGTAAATCTACTTATAAATACACCCGATAATGATAATCGCCGATATTTTGTATTGTCATATCATCTAACTACACGGTGTATACTAATCTTCTTATTTTGCTTTGACAACATGAACTTTGTATGCTGATATAATAATTTCTCAAGAAATAACCAGTGTAGTTTCCTTATGATTGAACTTTCATACACACCAACATTCAGGTCGTTAAGTACAAGATAAATGCACTCTCATCGAGACCAATTAGGACATACATGGCAATAAATAAAACCTAAGTATATCGGTTATCTTGCCGATTTATCATAGTTCGACATGTGAAATGAAATTGAGTAATTACGTAAGTTCTGGTATACGTTTTAACACTTCGTTTTCATTGAGCATTGTGTTCCTATGTGCCGTTATTATCACGGTTGTCACGCAAGCCGTTTTACAAAAAGCCTGCAGGGTTAAGGTATGCAGATTTGGTCGACGGTATGCACGACTTCAATAGCTTTAATGAATCCTAATCTAGACTATTAACGTATGTTTGCGCATGAATATTTTTTTTAAATGTATGTTACATTTTTATGCAAAAATATGTATTTGCTTTTACTCTCATTGATGAAAATATTTATGGCAAGAACATTGTAATAATTTTTATATATTTCAGCGTTAATTAATTAGTGTTTTATTACCAACTGTGCAAATATTTTCTATAGCGGTACAATTAGATAACTTAATACAAAACAAATGAATAGCAACAATGAAGTGAAATACCGACAGCCACCGAAAGGAATATTGAAATCGTGACTCAGAATAGACGTGTCTAAAATAAACTTTAAGTAGAATTATTATAGTCTCATTTGCATTATCCGTTTATCTTGCCAATATTTCACTGTAAATATTGCTGTCTCTCTCTGGTGTTGGAGGCGTGATTCGCCATTTCAAACAAAATTACGTAGCGCAACCGTATGAAACATACCTGTCCTCGTCTATCATTGTAGCGACCCTTGACCTAATGGATCGATTTTAGTGAATGTGACCAGTCCATTTTGTTAATCGTTAAATTCTGTAAAGTAGTATGATTTTAAACAGTATAAGCCAATATTTTATGATATATCTCTAATTCTATGTAGAGGCTAGCCGGACAAAGACGATTAACTTTCTTTGAGACCCTTTTAACAGTCATCGTTTACATATTTTCTTATAATAATTTTACTTATGTTCCTTAAAAAACATCGATATAATTCTAATTAATAAGTATTAATCGAATCTGTAATAGTGATTCTTCAGAAGTATCATGAAATGCAATATAAAACTTACGATACACATATTGTATCTTTATCTCCTAGCTTAACAGTTGCCAGTATATTCAAAGTTATTTTCTTAAAAGATTCAAATATGGCGCTTAAATTAATATTATCTTGTACTCATAGTTAGTCATTAAAATTTTTGAAACGTAGCAATGACTTCGTTAATAGGGTGAGCGCATCTGTCTATTTTCTTGAAAGCGTTGCAGTGTGCGCCATAAACGTCTAGCTTAGTTTTAGGGAACTAGCCTGCTAATATAAAATTAATACTAGGAATGAATTTTTACCTGAGGTGTATTTAAGTATTTTCGCTGTTATGTTTGATATAATAACCACATAAAATAGCATTATTTGAATGTTAAATTTCAATGTATAAATCCGACAAATCGGTAGTGGTCAATAAAATCTGGTGTTTTATGGACAGCACAGGTAGCCACTACTCTTTTATGTCCCATAACAATGACATACGGTTATTGCGTATCGTTGAATCCAGACATTTAAATTGATCGCTGTTCATGTGTGAGTGAGAATTATGTAGTGTAAACGATCAATAATAACTTTGTATTTCACTTAAAACAGCAACCTGGCGTATGTTACAACTAAAAATTTTATTCTTTTCAATTTTTTTTTAACAAATTTATTACATTATGGTTAGTCATATTCTGGGTATTCGAAGTAAAACGAATTCTACCAGTCTGTCCTAGCATCATTGTAATTGAATAATAGAAAAATGCATTCTCAGACTTTCACTAAAGTTTATATCTTTTAATAACCTTAATATTGAAACTATTTACGATATTATACGATTGGTTCTTATACTTTTTTTATAATTTAAACTGAATTATTGACAAATTGCAGAATATTTATTGTTGGTAACTTTACAAAAGTAGTAAGGTTAAGGATAAATTAATACGGCTCGTACTCTAATGATCTCAAACAGATAATATATTCCTGGAATATATATAAACTAAAAATATATTCTTTATATTGATTTGATCCTTAAAGTTTTATGCATAACCAAACAAGAAGAAAATATTACCCATTGTTGATGCAACGAACGTTGACTATTATCTTTCCGATGACAAATGAGTTTAAGCCTTCACGCCACATCAATAAGATTACAATGCAACAGGGAACGAATTTCTTTATTGACGACATAATGTATACCGCTGCATCGGAACTCATTTACAAAATGTACTGAGAAGTTTCGTGTTGGTATTCAAAGGACGCACCACAACATCAGATACTCTGTCAAAGCGAAGGGTTAAGCCGATTTAGATCGAAACGATACAAGAAAGAACGCGATGATGCTAATTCTAAATATATCTAAACAAGCTTGCGTTAGCGTGAACAAATAACAATACAGATTATTCAAGTTTTTAATTATTTAAACATGTTTTGATTTTACACGAATTGTTTTTTTTATTTCATGATATGATTATTTATTTGCAATCGTTGACTCTCAAAGTGACGTATGAGATCAACATTCAGATACTTTTAATATGCTTTTGTGATGACTTACTCAATAAATTCTTAGTATAGTCGGTGTGAATGCTTAGTAAGTTTAATCCAATTTGCCCAAATATATTATCTAGCGTAAGTTGCCCACGTGTTAATTAGTTAGATGCGATTTTGAACCGAGATGGAGGTAAGGTACTGTAAGCAATAAATACTGCATATTGTTTGCAAATTTTTCGAATTGCATAAAATCATATAATATTTATCTTTTTTTTTAAGGTTATTATTACCTTGAAAGGATATTATATTTTATTTAATATACAACAATAACATATAATATTAATTACAATAAATATTTATCTTATATTATATCTGTTATGTTATGTATCTAATTATGCAATATCTGGTCGGTTAAAGTAAACAGTTAATCACTCTTATCGTCCTTTCGTGTTTTGAAGCAATCATCTAGCTTATATTTCATCAGGATAAGTAGGTACATCATCACTCAAAATCGTAATGTAACTTAACGAAGGTAATTCTATAACCATAACATATCTACGTATGTTGTAGGGTATTAATATGGAATAAAAAAAACTCATAAAATTGAAGCCAATTTACGACACGCGCAAGGAGGAAACTGAATGAAATTAAATTATGGATACAGATCGTTTGTGGTCGAACAGCATAGAAAGTGGCTCGGCCTATAGCCCGGCTACCTCGCCCGAGGGCATGTGGTCCATCTGGCATGGGCTTCATGTGAATACGATTTACATCCCAGGACAGTTTGGGGTCTTAATGAATAACTATCGATACTTATAGCAATTACAATAATATAATAATAACTTAGTAAATTATCTAATACGTTTCCCGGGTCAATGTCATGTTCAATAAAAAATTACTCGTACCTTTGTAAGTTGCTACAAAATTTTGTATTTTACTTATGTAGTAGTAGCTGACGCCAATAGACATAGCATGTAAATAAAAATTTCATTCGGTTTGTCGGTTTGTCTGCAATGCGAGAAGATAACTGGTAAATTGTGATATAAATTATGGCTAAAGTGAAACTAACAACAACAATCAATATTAAATCGTACTGGATAAAAGTGGATATTATTTAAATTAACAAATAAATTGATATTCGCACTATTTAACATTATCTATTAGCGTATTAGTGGTACCTACAACTACATTATCTTTTCCATTTAGGTGAACATATATCTTTCCAGATATACAGAGATAACAATTAACTAAAAAAACTACTAATAAAATGCTTTAACCTATAAAAAATGATCTTGACAACCATTTTACCTTATCTGTTAATCAATCTCCTCGCTTCCCCACATTTATATTCTAAATCTACATTACTGTGTTCTAAATCTACTTACATTATTGTCTATTTTGCCGATTCACTGTTATATTTAGTTGAATGTTAATTTATTATACTGACCTGCATCGAATATTTGTAAAATCTTAAAACTTAGCTTAACACGATTTATTATTATATTATTTGTATTAGCTGTTGCGTTTAACCTTTTAAATGGTCTGATTGAAAAATAGAGTAAAACTATTTTTGATAATTTATATGACCCCTTATAACATTCATAAAGTACGAAAGTTCATTGTCGTTTTTTTTTCAAGCAAATTCTAAAAGTATAATAAAGAAATTTCATTTATTAGAGTCGATATGAGCAATTACACATAATACCCCATAACTCATAATAAAACTTTCTATATCGGTGGGGTGATGAGATCTTTTTACCAATAAATATAACATTGAAACTCAATTCTTAAGCAGACTTCCGTCGCCAGCGGCTCAGACTGCAAACCCATTAACATTAATTTATTATATCTAGATGAATTAATTAGGCGGCGCATTTGAAAATAATAAAATAAATGATATAAGACTAATCAAAAACAATGATTAATAAAAAAATAAAATAAATAGCGGGTCAATCTATTAGTGTATAAATTAATCGGTGGATATACAATTTTCTCTTCAACATGATTAGTTCTTGAGATATCGAAACTGAATCTGAAGCGAGCCATCGAGTCGCTATCGATCAAACAGGTTACAAGGTAAGACAGACTCTGGACGTCATTAAATGTGACCGAAAAGGATTTAGACTGGTTTTAATAAGGAAGGGTTTTGCTAACAGCGGTAAAAGTAAGGTTTTGTAGGTTTGTGATTCTGAGACTGTGCGTCTGAGACGATGCGCGCGACCAACCTGATTTGCAGGCAGCAAGTACCCACAACATGCAAATACGCAAAATACTCGTAGTACTATTAAACGAGAATGCATAACATGCTATGACTCACTTTCCACACATATATAGTATATACAATACAATACCAGTAGTATAAAGGTAAAATTTTATTTTAGTGGCGTTATATGTATAGAAACTATGTACATAGCTATTAATCTTAGAGTGTATTTTATTATTTCACAGTAATATTACACATTATTCCCAAATACTAAATTAAATTATATACGAGTAAATGTTATTTATTAGTTACCTAATCATAGTCTTCAAGTAACATGTTGTAAAATCCCAATTTTAAAATAAATAAGACGCATTCTGGAAAACCACATCTTCAGAAAAGCAGGGCAAAATCTTATCATAAAACGTTACAAAGTCCATACATAGGTATAACGTAATGGCTACAAGATGTTTAAAGATCTTTAATTTCTAATATTTTTTTATAGTTTTTTTAGCGTTAACTTATGTCGGAATTTTATTGGTGACGGCAAATCTAGTTCTGCTGCTAGTTCCAATCATGAAAGTTGTTATCAATTATACTTATTTTTAGTTAATCGTGAGACTCGTGAGAGTACAACGCAGCTTACTCTCAGTCTAGAAGATGAATAACTTTCGCGTTTTAAACAATACAGTGAATTGTATTGACAAATCCAACCACCTGGCCAATAAAAGACATAAAATAATAAATACGAAGTAAAAAATAATCTGAACGGTAAACTAGTATTTTAATTTGCGCTTATATTAAGATGATGTCACGTACACTCGCATACAGCTATTTTGATGGTTTTTAATTTTACGATGTTTTTTAACATAAAATAGAAGAAAAACCTATATAGAAAATATTTCATAAAGTAAAAAACACAGATATAGGTATAGTTTAAAATAACCGCTTTTTAATAAGTGCGTTTGGATGTATTCACGGTAAATAGACCAAAACAACATTTTTACAATTTTTGTCTGTCAGTCTGTCTATCTGTTTCTTATTGTAGATAAAGATATCACATTAGTATTTACATACCAGCCGCTCGAAGTCGGGCCGGAAAGCTAGTAAAATATATATTTTTTTATTCAGTAAATAGAAGGAAACGAGCGTGCAGTTCACCTGATGTTAAGTGACAACTGCAGCCCATGACATCTCTGTAACCTACCTCAAACAAGACGATTGTCCAACAAAATTAATTAACATTGTCAAGAGGCAGGTCACAGCTGCGTTGCTACTCCTGAGGACTAAGTTGTTCGCCTCAAATAACCTGGGTATACGGGCACCCACACCTCTCAAACTGAAACACAACTTATAAAATTTGCTTCACAGCAGAAATAGGTGTGGTGGCGGTACTGACCCCGTCGACTCGGGATAGACTCTACCACCACTACCACCACCATATATGAAGATAGATAAGAAGTTAACATGTGCGCGCGACTGTACCCGGCCGCGGCGCGTGGGCGTGCGTGTCGTCGTTTTCCCGCGACCCCGACAGTTAGATCAATACACTGAGACTGACGACTATTCTGTGTATTCTCATTCGAGATCCATGTTCCAATATCACGACTTCGACGACGACGTGTCGTTGAAGCACAATGAAAATAATGTTCCTTTTAATTTACAATTACAGGTTACAAATCTGTATAAGTGGAGCCCGTCTTAAATCTAC
>DWJH01000372.1:0-11137 GCA_018248735.1 Tagiades litigiosa | reverse complement strand
ACTCATAATGCTATTTCCTCAAGATAGAGCATTTTCTTAGCACAACTTTACTACCACAATATTTGTTAATGCTCAAAATATGCGAGTAAAGTTTGCTAGGCGCTTAGACTTTATACTCGTCTAAGCGTGTATTAAACTTTACCACGGAGAAAGACGCCCATGATATTTACGACTTCCGCCTCCGGGCTTTCCACGCTCAAAAGTAAATAAAACGGCGTCACTTAATACGGGAATTCGGCTTAAATGAGACAAATACGAATTTTTGAGTAAGAATTTAGTACTTCCGTAATGTCAAATGAAATTTACGCTCTTTTGTATGGATACAAAGGGAGTTTAACGAAAATAATTTAATGCAATGAAGTATGTAAATATAAAAGCGGGAAACATGTAAAAAAGTACAATGTAAGCTAACGAAGAGAAAAGAAGTGGAGTTTAATAAACTCTTTGAATAATACAAAAACGTTCACTTTGAATGTTTTGTTTCACCCAAATATTCGAAATTATTTTCCTTATCCTTAAACGATTTTGAATACGTATCTATTGTGTATGTGATTTAATTTTTTATGAAATATCATACCGGATATAGATAATATTAGTTAAGCAAGCGACAGACGCAGTTTTAACGCTCTTGCTTATTTTTAGACCTTTTCAAACGTGATTATCATATTATGAATATAAATCCTTGACTTTTGTGATCGTATCTAAAATATTTAAATTTAGTTTCTTTTAAATGGAAACGATTTCATCAACTGAATAAACAAGTTCAACAAGAAGTTCAAGTACAACAACAATAAGTTCCACATAATTAAATAAACGAAATAATATATTTTTGTTTAAGTATACGATCCCTTATTAGTAAATTAATATTAACTTACATAAATGATAATGGAAAATAAGAGAATACCATATAGGCGAATGGTCTTCTTTATTTCAAAGTAATGTCTGCGAATACACTCTGGACCATTGTCATAACTAAACTTCATCTGTCAAGAGATCTCTTAGTCCGACAAAAGATCCGTAGTCAGAACTAGGCGCAAGATAATAAAATCTTTGAGAATTTTCAATATTCATTAAAAAAATGTACTATTAAAGGTATTTAAATCGTACCTGGGTTTATTTAAAATTTAAAGGCATTGAATATAGCGTATTCACTTTACTTTGCGGTAGCACTAGACGGGAAGCTTGACTATTTAGATAACCCCACATAAAACCGTTTTACAGCTGCCATGCACATTTTCAAATGTAACTGGTTACGGAATTGCCTATTCCAGGTAGGGTAAACCAATGGCATTCGTGTCAGTGGTGTCACGCCACGAAATGTTTCGGGCAGCTCTATAAATTGACGAATTCTCTAAAAGTTTTTAATAAAACGGAATTCAAGGTACATTTAGAGTTTGAACCAAAACAATAATTTTAACATTTTTTGTACCGCTAACTAACAAAGTCACATCTAGGTGTTGTAAGTTAATATAGTGTTATGGGTAAAAAGAGTTTGACGTTGACTTAATCAAGAGTGAAATTTTAAAAATTTAGCACGTATAGGCAAATGATATGACGGTATTACATGACAGAGAAAAAGATTTAACGTTAAGACATTGAGGGAGAGGTCAATACATATTATTATCTCATGCAATAAAAAGATGCGTCGTAAAAAACCATATTTTTGAAACAGCAAAGCAAAAAGGTTTGCAACCCCTGTCCTTTTGTTTAGTCTAAGCTTAGACGCTTTTATAGCAAATATTTGTAAATGAACTCGAACGTAACCATGCTACAGATTAATTAAAACTGTGTTTCCACAGCTTGTGAGAGTGCTAATAGTTTACAAATGTGGCCCAGTCGTGTGAGCTAACTAAATGTTCTTTGTTTGTTGCTGGTGTACTAATTTATACTTTATTGTTACAGTTCAACATGAAAGAGGTATAGCTGAAGACATGCCGGATTACGTTTTATTTAAGGCATATAGAGAATATTCACCAACTTCTACATACATGACCTTATGGCTCGGGTGATTGACTCTTGGCCTGTCGAACCAAGGGTCCCGGGTTATTTTCCGGTGTTGAGTTGATGCTGGAAGTATATAGTGTTTTATGTGTAATAAATATATGGGTACAAGTAAAATACCACTCTCTCTCATTCACCACAAGTCTACCGAACTTACACGCTTGACAGACCTAAAACTCCCTTTTTTCATATGGACACCTAAGAACGGATCCTAAGCAAATCCAATACAAAAGCTAGTCTACACACACTCAATATTATCGTGTTATAATTAACTGTGACCGAAATATGCCGATACAAGCGGAACGTTCTTTATTGACGGTTAACATGCTGCGTCAGAGCGCGCACTGCAGTTTAATATCAGCTGACAACCAATGAATGCGATTTGTATGCAGTCTGGGGAAATTATGATAAAATTTGTTACGCTTGACCATAATTCAGTGAATGTAACGGATAAACGGACAAAATGATTTTATTTTTATATTTCGTAGTTTATAGGCGATAATATATTTCGTGGTTTATAGGGGATAGTTTATTGCCGAGACATGGTCTTTCACTGGCCCTATGCGGAATCTGAAGGTCTATGAGCTGTGGAGAGATATTATTTGGCTACGATATAAAATATGGAGCATAGAATAGTAAATCCTAAGACGATCTAAAGATAACTGATAATCCAAAAGGCACAAGACCGAACTTTGTGGCATTTGTGGTAAGAAATTGATATGAACAGTGAAAGTCAAAAATCCACTATTGGACAATCGTCTCCTCATGTGGCCGGTACTACATTTTTCATATGACAACATAAGAATATCAGAATCATATGAACCCCTACCGGGAACCAAATACGGCACCTTCACGTGAAAAATCAATATTAATGTGATGGGTACAAGAATAACAAATTTAAATGTTTAGATTTTATCGCTGTAGACACTATGAAATTTTCTAATTCCAATACGCAATGAATATTAATAAGCAATGAATATTCATTAAACCGTTCGTTTATATCAGAAGCGCAACCCACAGAATATGACGCTAAAAGTCCAATATCGGGACAGAGGGACCCGATAATATTTGACATTCCGCACTGGTAAATGTTCGATATAAGGAAAAACTTTTGCATGCAAAGATACGTTATAATCTCGCTTTTTTTTATTCGTTATCAATAATAATAAAAAGGATTAATGGTGGTTCAGCACTACTTAAGTTCAACGATGTCAGGGACATCACCTCAGGTATATCCTTAAAAGCGTCTTTTTCGTTGATTTAAACTATGAAGTCAAAGAAAACGAAAACAATCATGCAATTCTTCATGTTACGAGATATTTGCATTCCATGACAGCAAACTGAAACATCTTTAAAAAGTTGCTTTACAGCAGAACTGTGTGTGCTGCTGACCCCGACGAAACGGTATAGGCTCGCTAGGATAAACCTCTTGCAAGTAAATGTTTTAGTGTTAATGGTACATAGGTACCCGCAAGTGGAGAATAGTCGAGATAATCTTAGACTTCAAGAGTAACGCAATTTTGAATACTACTGTTTCCCGCAATAAATTCTTGATTTCCGTCAAAGTGGAATAGCGAACAAAATAGTAGTAGTTTAATTATTTGTAGATGCTGGTGTAGAAACGTTTACAATTTAACTAAGCTTACTGAACGCCATACAGAACGGAACTCAAAGCTATGAATATTCATTTGGCCGATCCTTTGTATCACACGACCGCAGCCGAAGGAATATAAAAGCAGTGGAAGGCCAATATCGACGTTGCAAGTCTTGATAACGCTAAAGTTCCGTCAAACAGCTGGCGAAATGGGACGGCTGTCCACCGATGGCGCTATTTCAGCAGTTATAACAAGTTAATAAAGATAAGCTCATACAGACATTTTCCAATTCTAAAGAGACAGTGTCCAATCATCGTCCCATCAAACGTCTAACATAGTAGCAATTGGTCTTATGAGCATAGTAGCAATATATTATTATATCCGGCAGTAATAATTCTGATACGGTGAGTGTAGGATATTTGAGACAACTTAACAATATACGGAGAGATATAAAGCCATTGAAAGCAAGCAAGCCATCGCACTATCTAACGCTAACGTCACAATATTTACAATTCTATTCACTCAGAGAATCAACAATCGAAGAAAGATTCCTTATACCTAGTAATTTAGAGAATTTATTTCTTTAACCATTTTAAAATTCGCAAGATATTCTTCTGAGCTATATGATGAGACGTTTGATAGTATGACAATATTCTTCAAACTGTAATTCGAATGTGTACTCTCGCGTCTCGGATTTTCTTACTATATTTTTTATTATTTTTGGAGCAGTACGTGAGTATGCTGTTCACTTGGTATAAAGTGACTTGTTTGCCCTTTACACTACGTACTCCAATTTATTGTACGTCTCTGTTTATTTCTGGACGGACTTCTTTATATTTAGTATAAGTTTCAAGAGATAGTTTCCTTTAAAACTGATCCTTTCAATAACTGGTCCTGGGTAGATTCCACCACAGCAACATTCATTAAATTTTCAATGTCGTCTAAAACCACGAACAATGTCAATCTTAGAAAATTTTCCTTCAAATAAATTAATAAACAAATAAAACAGTTTTTCTATTTATCTATTAATTTGGTACAAGAACAAAGCATTGATAAGTTAGCATGCATAAAAAATTGGTACAGAAGTACTGCTTATTTCAATGTGAATTCTCTTTCAAGTAATTATTATTAAACAAGAAATTATCATTACAATCATTTCACATCTGAGCGATGTAATATCAAAGCATTGGCATTTTACAAGGAGATAAATGAGAGAGATAATAATAATAGACTCCATCCCCTGGAGCCATTTCATTTAGGTTCTCGTAAGAGGCGCCACACCTGTGATCACCTATAATAGGGACCCATTTGTCTAACTTTACTTGTGTGAGTTTCAGCGGAAAGTGGGTAAGTTATTGATCAAAGGTACACAATTTTCGTTTTTTTCGTTTACATATGTATAACTAGTTGATGTTCGCGGCATAGTCTACGTTGCTTATCATATAAAAACACATCACGGTTGCGTTTCGGAAGTATGTTACGAAGTGTATAAATACACCTTATAGAATCGTAGGTTTTTAATAACTTTAAAATGAAGATCCTGATATTTTTTATTATTACCAAGTGTCTAAGAAGTAAAACTTAAGTAATATACGTAATTCTATTCAGCAGTTTCTGTGTACTAATGTACAACGTCAACGCCATGCACAAATTTGAACATTTTCTCTATGATTTTAAAAAATTCTCTCCATTTTATATTTTTTTTCAATATCTTGATTTAGTTTTTAATGACTATATGAATGATGAATCACTAACATTTAAAAATTGTTGTTTTTAGAAAAATAGGGATATGAGATTATGATTTCGAACAAATATCAATACAGATTATACAACTATGCGTGAAGTTAGTAGCAAATACATGATATGTGTCGTACGTACTACATGTATTAAACGATACGATCTGACTCGTAACTGAAGACAATTCAATTGTGCTTTGCTTTTATAAGTTTACAGTTATTATAAGGGGAATCTGTAAAACATACTTTTTAAAAGAATCCCTAATATAACCGTACGAAAGGGTTAATCTAAGGTACATATTTCTCTGTATTATCGTGTTTAAAGTGAATAAAGTGTAGTGTGAAGTTAGTTATTAGTACGAGCGTGCTTCCTGCGTAATTTTGCTCAGCCTCAGTTTGCCGCTGTCAGAAGTCGATCGATGATTATAAGTTAACCTATTTAGTGTAAGAGTACCGCGTGGGACATTGTTAAAAATAAAAATATTAGTTGTTTTGGAAGCTTTTGAGCCAAATAATATCCTACGATGGGAAAAGTACGATCAACTCCGGGTGCACCCCGGAAGCAAGGGTTTAATAAGTCGGGGCATTCCATGAATCCAGAAAGACCCACGGAAGGATTAAAAGGAGTTGGAAAACCCAGGACCAAGGGAACGATCAAAAGATTACAGATGTACCGCAACTTTAAAGCTAAACGTGATAAAACTGGTAAGATTTTGACACCTGCACCTTTTCAAGGTTGGGTGCCTTCGGGAACACAAGCTAGAGTGGAACCCAATCAAAAGTGGTTTGGAAACTCTCGAGTTATATCGCAGAGTGCATTGCAGAAATTCCAGGACGAATTTGGAGCTGCCATAAAGAATCCTTATCAAGTCGTGATGAAACCTACAAATTTGCCTATAACTTTGTTAAATGAAAAAGCCAAGCATGCCAGGGTGCATCTACTCGATACAGAAGGCTTTGATAAAACATTTGGTCCAAAAAAACAGAGGAAGAGAGTTAACTTAAAAGTCAGTGATATGCAATCGTTATCAAAAGCAGTGGAACAAAGTGTTGAAAAATATGATGAAACAAAAGATTTAGACAAGGTTCGTGAAGATGAAGGTGTAAAGGAAGGGCAAAGAGACTGGGTGTTTGGTGCGGGTATGAGTAGAAGAATTTGGAATGAACTATATAAGGTAGTCGATTCATCTGATGTATTACTACAAGTATTAGATGCCAGAGATCCAATGGGTACAAGAAGTCCTTATGTTGAGAAATTCCTTCAAAAAGAAAAGCCCCATAAACATTTAATATTTATTTTGAATAAAGTTGACTTGGTGCCAAATTGGGTAACTCAGAGATGGGTAGCAATTTTGAGTGCGGAGTATCCAACAATAGCCTTTCATGCATCTATGACGCATCCTTTTGGAAAAGGTTCCTTAATTAATTTACTGCGTCAATTTGCCAAGTTGCACATAGATAAAAAACAAATAAGTGTTGGTTTAATTGGCTATCCTAACGTTGGCAAATCTTCAGTCATAAATACTCTTCGGGCTAAAAAGGTATGCAAAGTAGCACCTATTGCTGGGGAGACAAAAGTGTGGCAATATATAACTTTGATGAGAAGAATTTTTCTGATAGATTGTCCTGGAATTGTATATCCATCAGCCGAAACGGACACGGAAAAAGTTCTTAAAGGAGTTGTAAGAGTGGAACTTGTACAAAATCCAGAAGACTATATTGAAGAAGTTATAAAAAGGGTTAGAAAAGAATATTTAATAAAAACATATAAGGTTGAGGGTTGGGAAACTGCCACAGAATTCTTGGAAAAATTAGCTGCAAGGTCAGGAAAACTTTTAAAAAAGGGAGAACCAGATATAGATCAAGTCGCCAAAATGGTTCTTAATGATTGGCAGAGAGGAAAATTACCATTTTATGTTGCTCCAGAAGGTTTTGAGGTACCTTTATCAAAACAACAGAAAGAAACAGTTACAACTGAAACTCAAATACAGGATGATAGTAATAACAAAGAAAATGTATCACAGGAACTAGTTCAACCAGATTCTGTAGAGGAAGTAATTGAGAAACCTGCTTTAAGCATTAATAAATTGGTTATAGCACAAGATTTTGCAAAAATAAGAGTAGGATTACAATTTGATAATGATGAAGATGTCAAACCACTTGAAAGTGTCAATATCCCCGAAGAATTAAAGAATATAGATGTGCAGAATGACGATGAAACATCAGAAAAAGATAAAAAAGATAATGATGGTGAAGAGAGTGATAGTGATGTTTCAGATATTAGTGATTTCTATGGAGATGATGGCAACAAATGTAGTGATGTGGAAGATTACTTGACAAATGATCCTGAAACAGTTACTGAATTAAAGCGCAAAAAAATTGAACTCGCTAGAAGTGGAGCATTTACTGTAGAAGATATATCACAGAATCCAAAGAAACATAAAGGAAATCCTAATGAAGTTGTAGTGAAGAAAATGACTGCAAAACAACGTAGAGCTATAGAAAGAGCACAACGACGCACTAAAACTGGAAGCAACTTCTACGAAGTAGCAAATGTTAAAAATAGAAATAGGAATAAGAAAAAGATATTGTGATTTTATTTAATAAACATATTAATTTAATATTCATATTTTTATTTGTCCCATAGTATCATTTTTCGATTTGGATAATCAATCAATATAAAATATAGCAAGGTACATGCTGACAATTTTCTTAAGATTATATTTATATTAAAAGAAGTTATATTAATGTTGGTTTTCAGATGTCCTCTGGAAGTGAAAGTGATGATGAGTATGTACCTGAGGAACCTGAAAAAGTTTCTGAAGAAGAGTCAGCAGATGAGGAAACTGAATTACAGTATGCAGCAGAACAAGAACACAAGGGTCAGAAACGCAAATCTACACAAAGCAAAAAAGGAAAAAAGAAAATTAAAACTAATAGTAGAAATAAAGAGGAAATCAATAGTGATGAAGAACACAAAATAACTCAAGAAGTTATTAATCCCACAGAAGATAAAAAACGAGAAGAAGATTTATGGGCAAAATTTTTGGAAGGAACTGATACAAAACCAAAATCTAATATAGATAAGCCTAATAATGTAAATGATTCAAAGTCTACCATGATCTCAAGCAAGCCTATGACATTAACAAAGAACGAAAAAACAAATGACAGTAAAGAAAGAGAAAGAAGAATTTTCGAATTTGCAGGGGAAACAATTGTTGTTGAGAACAATGTTATTAAAGAAAAACTTAATTCTAACCAAAACCCTGCATTAGGTAACAATATTTGCTTATTTCTAACACTATCTAACATTTGTCCTTTGCAATGACGTTAAGCTTAACAAATTTTTTTTCTTGACTTTAACTTGAGGTGTAATTATATCAACATATCTATTTCTGCAATAAGCAACGATTGTGAGTTGTGTTTCAGTTTGAATGGAGCCTGCCACACACAGCACATTTCTATAATATTCGTTTATAAGCTGTAACGTCACTTAAATTGTATGCTGGTCAGCGTATCTCATAATAATGAAAAGAAATGTATAAACATATGTGGGTTTCTGTATCTGTAGCCTGTCAAATACTGTTTCTATTAATATTATTTTTATGTTTCAGAGAGCACAGAAGTAGGGCCGTCTCGAGGACGAAGCATGGGTCTGTCAAATGTGTTGGGACAGCTTAATAAAAAAAATAAACTATCCACATTAGAGAAATCTAAATTAGATTGGGCCACATACAAAAAAGATGAGGGTATTGAAGACGAAATTCAAAATCACAATAAAGGAAAAGATGGGTAAGTTTCATTTTGTTAAGAAAGTTGTCACTGTTTAGCAACAAGAACTTCTAAACTATTGTTGATTTTCACTGTTGAAGAAAGGAACGGAAGTTTTGAATTTTATATCTGGCTAAGCTATTTGTGACAGAAATATATTTAATTGAGAAATAAAAATATATTAAAGAATTTAATATATTTATTTTTGTTGCCAAAAGTTATCACAAATACATGAGTTATGAAAACTGTGGTTTTATGAATAGTATTCTGTAATTTCTAACATGTTTTCTAGTCTATATAACATAGATTTACAAAATAGGAGTCGCGAATAATTTGCGTCATTCTTAAAAAACTCAATGTTGCCTCATAACGTCAAGAATATCCAAGAAGGAAGTTCATTCCAATAATCAGTTATATTTTTTCAGATACTTAGATCGCAGAGACTTCTTGGAGAGAGCAGATTTACGTCAGTATGAAATTGAACGAGATCTTAGAATGAAACGTCGCAGCAACCGATAAACTAGAAAATAATATACGTAGTACCAGTGTCATTTACAATACACTCTTATGGCCATAGTTTCTTGTATTTATTTCAAATCCGCTTTGTAATATTCAGTATGTTTCATTACTGGATTTATTAAAATACTTAAGAAATGTGATGTTTCCACATCTAATTCGTAACAAATACTGATAAGTTTTGAAAAGATAAAAAATAAGACCCTTATTTTGTTAATATTTTTGAAGTAATACTACGTTAAACATTTAGTACTTATTACAATAGACAAAATATAGCATAATGTAGCATACTAAAGAAATAAAAAGAAAACAAATATGATTTAGTCTCACGATATGCCAACAAAGTAACAACACGAATTGCGGGAACATGCAACACTATATTCTCATGTAAATGATAGCAAACAACCTCGCAAGGTCCATTTCATCCATTCGCTTCAATCATGTCAATGAATGTGACTCTTAGTGGGCAATCAATTTCAATCTGCGTGAACAAGTGCCTACGGGCTCGAACGATTCGCAGTTTGTGCTAATCAAGCACTAAATAGTCGTGTCCAGTGTCACAGCACGTACCAGTACTGAGCTAGCGGCCGTAGTGACATCGTGACTATATAAATATTAATAAAATACGTGTTCAAATAACTCGATTATATCATGTGATTTTATTTAACGTTCACTGGATCTGTTACTTCGTGGATAGTAATTACGATGTACGGAAGATGGACACTTACGGAGGGCGCTATGGGCGGTGTACAGGTATTTTTTTTTAATTATACGAAGGCTTAACGTAATGCTTCGTAGCATATGATTCTGAAATTGTTTTGTGCGTTTGAACAATGTTCTGACTTCCTTTGTCTCTCGATTATGCTGCTTTTTAATTATACAGCAAAAATGAAATGTCAGGTACTAGAAAAGTAGCTAAGTGCGAATCGGGCTTTCAGAGAGAGCGTTCATTATCTCATTGCATCTCTGTACTGTACATATGCATATTGAAGCGGTATTCAATACCTCACTGTTTCAAAATCGACATTGAAAAAGTTCAACAACGAAAAGTTAAAGTAATATTTTTTTACTTTTTAATAAGTATAAAAATAGGGAATATATTGTGAAAAAAAGATCATTAATTTTACGTGTTCTTCAAAATTCGACTTAAAATTCTTTTACATTTTAATGCCGAACACTAAAAATGAAGCAATGTGGAAGTTTTGCTTTGTTATTCTTTTTTTAAACAGTCTGTGACTTTAATGACGATGTGCTCAGAAAACTCTTAAGACTTAAGACTAGAAAATTAACATTTTTGTCGTCTGTACTACTCCTTTCGTTATTACACATATTTTTACACGCAAACTACGGTTGTAATACTTATAATCCGACCCTCCATACTTTGAGATAAAAAAAATAATATGTTTTGTTACTGGGTCTTAATATTTTTACTTATCTTTAAAATCTATACTAATATATAAAGCGGAAGGGTTTGTTTGTTTGTTTTTCTGTTTGTTTCTTTGTTTGTTTGTTTGAACG
>DWJH01000371.1:0-11140 GCA_018248735.1 Tagiades litigiosa | reverse complement strand
CTGATCGTCTTGTGATATTAGCATTTTCTCCTGCATGGACATTATGTCACTGTCGTCTGCATCAAATCTGCTGGGGCTGTCCATTTGATTAGCCAACTTAGAGTACTTTAAATGTTTTGAATATTTGGGTGATGAGGTCCATGCATTGGTGAAGTTGATAGGGCTGTTGCCGCTGAGGAGGGGCTCCCTGGCAGTACCATCACTATCACGGTTCCTGTTCAGACTCATTGTGCTTTTCATAACCTGAAATGTGTGGAATGTTTATTCAAATTATCTTTATTGTGTCAACTCATTTATAGCCCAGTAAACATATTATGTACCTATAACAGATATATAAGCAACATTAAGTTAAATTAACTCACCTTTACTTCCTGTTTAGTAATTTCAATAAAACTTCTCCGGTCAGAAATTTCTTTGTTGTCAACTTTGAACTTAGATGAGTTTTTTTCCACAATGCGTGATATCAGTGTTAAGGAACATTATTTGAGTTATCTAAATATGATTTAACATAAAAAGGGTCATATTGGTCATTACGAGTTATTAAGGAAAATTAATGATAAAATTTCAAGTAAAAAAAGAACAAACTATGGAACAAATAATTGAATTTAGTAAACATTGCTATTTGGAAAAAACACCATGAAGAAAATCTAGTTACATGTTACAATGTCCAAAGTGGTTGTGCGTCATCTTACTTAATATTCAAGGTATTCCTGGTCTACCTTCAAACATCAGGATTGCTATTAAAATATACATAAAAATGCATACACACAGTTGAACTGATTACCTAGTTGTATTTTAGAAGTCAGTTAAAAAGGATATTTATTGTGTCCTCCAAATCTTCTAAGTCCCATTCAATACTGCGTAGAGCATTTCGTAATTCTGTTGTTGTCCATTCTACTTCGGGACTATTGGGAACAACAGGTGCCTTGGATATCTCTTGCCAGCGTAGGTACAGGCCACGGGTTTTATTCAGTGCTTTAAACACCTCACTGTTAATGAAACAAATTATAAATTATAAATGTGTATGAATTCTTTCCTATTCATATTATGTTACATAGAGATAGAGAAACAATTGAAGACAGTATTACAATGTGAGAATTACTATAAAAGCACCAATAAATTTGTCACTTCTATTTACAGCCGGCTATTGATCAACTACGGCACTATTAGCGCTACACTTGTTTCAATTGAGAAATAGTTATAATACTTGGACTACAGTACGTAGATGTCACTGTCATCATCCGAAATCCATTCTTGGCCTAATGCTGTTACTATAAAAAGGGACTTTTAAGAGTTATAAAAGCATGGTATTGTAAGTATTGGTTAGAAATACATCATTACCTCGGGACTAAATTAGAATATATATTGCTACAATATTACTATTAAGAGCAAAGCTGAAAGCTATAAATTATTGTGTTGAATAGTATTATAGCAATGTAGCAAAAAATTTCTATACATATACATAAACTAAACACACATAATTTATTATTATTCATGAATTGTAAATTCCAATTCTTCTTAGATACATATAAAAGCCTAAAAATGAAAAAGAGCTCAATCATCTACTTCTACAATGTTTATTAATAAAAAGAATAGCCGGTAATCAACAAGAAAACATTCTACATAGCATCATGCAGAGATATGATTATTGGAAATATCTAATATCAGAACATTATAACTTCCTCACCTTCATGTGCCTACAAAATTATCTTAAGTATGGCCAGATTTAGCAATGTATGAGTATACCTAGGGGCTCAATGTCACCTGGGGCCCTGCACCTCAAAATAATAAGGTTCTTTGAGTATTTAATATATAAATGTTTAATAAGTCAAATAATATCAATGTACCGTTTATACAAGTTTTTGAACAGGGCCATTATGATTAATCAAAACAAATACACTTTTAATGTACCCTAATAATGTTTCAAATGCATACAAGCGGACCCCACAAACATTGTTTTGCAATATTGTAAGAAAAATATTAATATATTACTAAAGTTAAAATAGCTTCTACATGTTAACATAACTGTGATTAAAAATACAAGCAAACAATGCCATTATCATAATACTGTTTGTCAATAAAAATGTACACCAATAATGTTAATTAAAAGCTTGAATAACAACTGTAACAACAAGGATGAACAATGACAACTACTAATGACTAAAACAACTTAATGGTGTGAAATCAATAGAGGGGTGCAAAGCAGTATTGTTAAACATATATGAACTATGAACCAATCATACAACCGTAATATAAATTGAAACTGGCCTTCTCTGCAGCTAAATAGGTAAACTGAACCCACTTACTCCTTTACGACGTAAAAGGGGTCTTCTAAAGTCATGTCAGATAATAAAAAATATTTTGCGCGAAATCTATCATGAGACGATAGATAAAAAACACAATAACAGGCAACAACCAACAAATACACATACAGTTGGTTGCAACTGAACCCAGACGTTTCCTTGCCTATCCCACAAAATATCGACAACGATATACGTACTTCGAGGCTTTCCCGACGAGGCTGCTATTTCTATCCCTTGCTAACCTACGGCCACGATTCTTTCTGCAGTTGCGTGGTGAAGTCGACCGCCACGCGCAATCGCAGAATCTACAGTTTGAGATGTCGCCCTCTATACCTCAACTTTCGATAAACACTCACGCATTACCATAGCACCTACCGCTTCTATAGCCAACCTGATCATTTATAGCTTTAATTTCAAAATAATTGATTATTTAACTCACTCTACTTGCCATGAATTCAAAACCCACGATTTGATCCTATAAGTGAAATAAATGAAATCAATATATATAAAAGCGAAAAGACACTTACTCATTCACTCACTCACTCATTAAACACAAAATCTCAGAAACTGATAGACCGAAGAAGCAGAGGGGTAGTTTATAAGAAAGCAATGTCAGCTAAGAACGGATTTTGCGAAATTCAATCCCTAAGGGGGTGAAATAGGGGTTTAAAATAAAAATTTGTATGGAAATACATAATTTAAAAGGTTGTTTTGGAAGGATTAAGCTAGAAACATTGTGATTCTGACCAAGGAGACATTGGCTAAGTGCGAATTCCATTTAGTATTTTGAAATATAGGCATTGTAGCAGACCTATAGGTAGAATTAAAGTTTTGTTTACGAGGGGACAAATCTTGTATGTTGTTTTACGCAGTTCTAAAATAATTACTGTTATGGCTTAAAGATGACCAATAACTACTACTTCGGCTGGAGATAGAGCCTGAGACCCAAATTGCGTCAATGTGGGCCACATACCACCGCGCTAGAGAGTTATAAGCTATTAATTAAAGGAGAAATAAAAATAATTCCAGGTTCAATAAAGAATATATGCCGGACGGAGTCGCGGGCAACAGCTAATGTCTTATAAACGTCAATATTCAAAAAATTCAACCGAAAAGCCAGTAGACAACCGGTATGGTTTTTATTAAAATATTTTTGTCTTTTGGGTTTAAATTAATAACGAATATATTGCATTAATCAAAGTTTATTTTTTAAGAATATTGTACTGTTACTTTCAAATCTTAAAATTATTTTTGGAAACACTAACGATAAGAAGGTTAATAATACAAAAATATTAGTTTAAAAGTTAATAATTTTATTGAAATAGTTTAATTCATTAATTCCTTAATTAAAACATAACCACTAAACAATATTTAGAATTATATGAATGGTTTTTTATTTATATCGTTCACTCGGTCACAGAAATGTTTATTATATCTGTGAGAATATTCAATCACAGGGATTCACAATTTTGTTTTGTTCATTCTTAACAGCTCATCTCAGGCGTGCTATAAAAGTTGAAATTATTTTGTATTTACTTTTTAAATAAAAAAACTAAATGATCAAAATGAATTCAGAGCTAAATCCAGAAGCTCCTGAATTTTATCCTCATGTTACATCATTTGCGCAGGTATGTAATTCTAATTTATGCGACATCTTTGAGTAACAACATTAGCATGTGTTTTTATTGTAATCAAAATGCTTTTTTGTGCGTTTACATAAATTGCTCACCTTGATCTAGATTAACTTTGTCAAAGGTATTTAGGTAGTATCTAGGACTCCGGAACAAGGTGTTTCAGATTACGAATATCTTTCATGGACAAAGAAATTATTATTGGCATAATATATGCATACGTCACGGAGATGAGATACCCTAGCATGTGTAGTTGCTATTTTGTATATGGAGTATATCAATATGACACTACACTGTGTAAGCTAAAATTAAATGAACTTCTTGAACTTAATTTCAATCACTATTATTACAATCGGTCTATTTGAGGACACAACCACTAATGTATTGCACTATACCCCCAAGGCAATCTAGGGTATTAAGTCTGCTTTAGACTGTTAGTTAGTTTTCAGTAATAACAACTTCACTTCAAGAACTTACTTTGATTCTTTATACATTGCATTGCTTAATTGATCAGATAATAGCATTAATATAAATTGCAGCTATAATATAACTTGCAAAATTTTAAATTTCCCATTAATGGGTAGTATTATATAATGTTATTCTGATTTCACTATTTAAAAGAGTAAAAGAACAAAATTTGCGTTTTCACTGGAACATTTACAAAAACCATATCATGCTCAAATAGAACAACCTTATACAATAGTAACCCATAGTTTTGGTCTAATAAAGGTAATTAAGGAAGATACTTGCTTAACAATTTTCTAGGGGCATCAATATAGAACATTCTAAGTGGTTCTCCTAAATGTACTGACTTTATGACATTGTCCTTATGCCAGGAGTCTGCACAGTTCATTACTCTATTAGTTCATATTGATATACCTAATAGGTATCTATAAAAGAATGTGCCCATAAACAGGACAGAATTTCAAACTAAATGTTTTTATATTAGTGGTTATAATACAAAAACTAACTAACAATACAAAAATATATGATTACAACCGGTCGAGTACATTTTTGAAATAATATAAAAGGATTGTAATCAATATTACAATATAAGTCAAATTATACCCTAAAAATAAGAACAGTCTTGTTTGAGAGTAGACTTAATATGTTATATCTGAGGAAAGAAGCAATTCAATAAGCTATTATGTACTTATTTGGGCTTATTGTCTTGCGGTAGTAGAAGTAGTGTTAGTATTAGTAGAGGTATAATTTCAAATATTTGCATTTGGTTAAAGGAGTAGTCATTGGGTTTGAAAATAGCATATACATTTTTGTTGTTTGAATAGTAGATATAGTGATATGGTAGTTGCAGAGTGTTCAATTAAATGGACACATTTTTATAGGTGCAAACAAGTAACATGCATTACTTTACAACATGTTGCCAAATACCTGAAAACTATGTAAGTTTGTTAAATACATGCAATTAAAAATAATAAAATAATTTGCATGTTGCATGAATATAAATATTCATGAAGGGGTATACCCCCAATCTCCAATGCCAACTTTTGTGTTAATGATAAATATTTGTGGCAATTTAATATGTTCTTGGACCAAGTGTAATTAATTAATTAAATTAACATCACATAGTTTTTTACGTGTCTAAACATAGTGTGTTAGTGTATATATTATTTATATTTATTCAAAAAATAATGTATATATGATAAGACATCTCCCCGATGCCTCTATATCTTTGTTCCAGCATCACATATTATTGTTAGCCATTAGCTGTTATTACCTATACTAATCATTCACTTTTTTGCTTTGGCATGTATGTACTTATTTTTAAAATTTACTTTCCCTATATTGGTGTAAAAAAATATGCTTTGGTGTTTATACTTGGGCTTGTAGTGTGAGGATTGAATGTACAATACAAAGGTACAGGGCATTTTAACATATTTTTTGCTATAATAAAAAAAAAATAATTGTAAAATTCATGATTTTTCATCTTTACATGACTGGTGATACCTGAACTCTTAAGTAAAATTTGATTTTCAGGGTGCTTATAAAGCACTTAGCAAGACAGTAAGAACATGTAATGCATTTCCATCCGGGCCTTCATATACTTTCTTAAAAACATTCACTGAATTTAATGTTATTACATGTCAGTTAAGTGAAAAGATTATACACCAAACTAATCAACTTTTAAACACTGAGATGCCAAAGATGAAACTGCAAAAGTAAGTATAATAGCAATTATTATATGTTATTGTTATTTTTAACCTACTTCCCAAAAACAAAAAGGTTCTCATTTCAGCTGTATGTATGCTTTTCTTAGTGCTATGTACTGGTGGTCAAAAAAAATATAACATATTTCACCACAAATATTAATATGAAACCATTAGTCACAATAATTATTTCTTATTGTATATCTTTGACGGTATATAAAAATATAATATGAATATAAAAAAAACAAGTGATATTTGTAAAATTTCGTTTTTGTAACATATTGTATGTAGATTAGCTTATCGCACTTCGTTAATATACAAAACCTGTGCAGTTTCTTACACTCCTCCTTTTCAGCAATATGTTTTAAAAAGGGTAAATAGTTTTAATCCACTCTAATATAATGTAGTAACATTTGTTACATATATTTGTTTATTTTACTTGTAAGGTCAAAATACTTGCTTATTTTACAATAAGTGTTTTTAAAATGAATTGCAATACAATATTTCTAGAAAAAATCAATACCCAAAAAATTTATTTCAATTTCTTCACCAGCTTTCCTGCAAAAGAAAGTAGCTTAATATTTAGAAATGTTTTAAATTTAAAATAACAAAATAAAAACATACTGTTACAGTTGTTTGTAAACAAACTAATTGATTTGTGAAACTTTCTCACCTTTTGTGATAAAGTAATTTGTTTTGCTCACTAGAGTAGACAGTCTACTGTCCTATGATGAACTTCATTTGTTATTGGTTTATGTCTGCAGATGTTAATTAAATAGTGTTAGATGTATCTACCCTAAAGAAATTATTATTGACCATATTCCTCGAAGGAGAAAATTTGTTCTTTACTAAAAAAAATAACTTGTATGAGCAAATAATCACAACCTATCAACGTCCCACTACTGGGGCTCGGGTCTCCTCTCAGACTGAGAGGGTTAGGCCATAGTCCACCACACTGGCCAAATGCTGATTGGTGGACTTCACACGTCTAAGAGAACATTATTAACTCTAAGATGTGCAGGTTTTCTCGCGATGTTTTTCTTCACGGTTGTAGCAGGTGATGTTTTATTGTTATAAAAACCCATATAACTCAGAAAAGTCAGAGATGGGTGTCACGGGGTTTGAACCTTGACCTCCCGATCGAGAGGCTGGTATTAACTACTAGGCTATTACCGCTTTTCCCTTATATATAAAATTGAAAATATATAATCATCCTTAAAATCATTAGCCGAAAGAAAAAAGAACTATCTGCAACTTATCATACTACTATAAAATCTATTTTGGCAATTAGCTTACAAACAAAATCGTAGCTATCGTAAATTACTCTGAAGGCAACAAAATTAGAAACACAAGCAAATGCTTGAACATGAAAGAAGAAGTTATTTTTGAAACCGTTACATTTTCTAATGAACTTCGGTACCTATTTAGTGTGCCATGATAGCAATTTTTTAATTCAGTTTATAAGTATAATCTTAATAACATCTTATAGTCAAATGGAATATCATATTTATAATAAAAAGTTCAGGTTGGCTTTAAAAAATATACCTCCTAAATATTTTAATGAGGCTAACAGATTTTATATAAAACTGTTAAAATATTATTTCATAATTTCTTAAGTTCAGCCCGCTCGCTCAATTCTGAAAACACTTTATTAGATAGTCTAATTTAACCCAATTTAAAATATCATAAAACAAACAATTTACCTTATTCTTCTTATGTGATTATAATACCTTATCTTGTTTCTTTAGAAAGATTCCTTCAAATCTTTCTTAAAGATATAATCTGCTCAAGAAGTCTTAAAGACCACAGTACGAATATTGTGCCGGAGATCAAACAATTTGATGAATTGTTTATGTGTATTACCGTATAAAAGTTTTCTTTGCTAAGAAATTCTTTACCATTTAGATACTAAGCAAAAACACTAAGTATACACAATAAAACATTTATTGTTTATTATAACTTTGAAATCGCATCATCTATTAAAGTAACAATTTGACAACTCCATAATTTATAACATTCAATTTCTCTACATTGGCATAAGACACGGCCAAACTTATTACTTGCAATGTTTTGGTCATCAATTTTATTATTTTATATAGTAAACAAAAGTTTTTGCCAGATTAATTATAGTTATAATGGCCATGAATCAAAAAGTTACTTCGCATCAGATCGGTATACAGAATCGATAATAATGATGGATCGCAAACAATCACTCAAAAGTCAGGAAAATCTTACAATATTTCCTTATAAATAAGTCAATTTTCCCGTGAGAAGGCTATCTTATGATATTATCGTTCAAAATGTTCATTTCAATTAGTAATATCTCGATTAAACTTTGCAAATAGGAAAAATGTTATTTCACCAGTCAATGATTTCAAGAAGGATATTAAATCGCTCGAAATTATCATGGTTCAAAATGTTCGTTTCAATTATAAATATCTTGATTAAAGTTCGCGAATGGAAGTAATGTTGTTTCACCAGTCGATGATTTCAGGAAACATATTAAATCGTTCGACATAATTTTATAATTTACGTATTTTTATAAAAATTGGAGTAAATTTTTTGCACCATTTCTAGAAAAAAAATATTTTGCCGCTTTTTAAAGATGGAAAATGCATGTAACGCATGTGGCGAGGATGTAGGACTCACCAGCATAAGCCGTGATACCCACTAAAACACACCAAGTTCATTCTGCGTACATCTAAAAGCTCAGCACTAACTTACATCATCTCAGGATCATATTGGCCCCAAAAATCCTTAAGCCCCACGTTAAAGATAAATTACATAAAAATTGTTAGCGGGAGAAGTAGCAACGCAGCTGTGTCAAGCCTCACATAGGACAATCATTCTGTTTGAGGTGGGTTATAGTTGTAATGAGCTGCAGCAGTCACTTAACATCAGGTGAACTGCACGCTCGTTTACTATTTTCTACACTTAAAAAATAGTTAAGAAACAAGCATTAATATCTTAAATAATACCTAGAGTACTGCTACACAATATAATCGCAAGGGTCAAACCGCTTTTATTCTGTTCCCAAAGTTGCCTCTTCACCATTTTCTATTCTCTCTTTCCCCTTATTGTTATTTAGGAGTAAAAAATATGAATAACGAGCAACGAATCAAAATGTGATTAAGTTTTTTTGCGGTGGAATATTTTCGTTTGTCATATTTACATTTGGGGCTCGAATTTACAAAATTGAAAGGAATTTAATTAGGGAAATACAGCCGTTATTTAATTTGTAGAACAAACAAATAAATGGGACACATCCATCTTAATTTAAATTTTTTTGATCCGTGTATTTATGTAAAACCGTAATTTATAACCAACTGTTTAAGTAATAGATAAATTTTTTCTTCTGTAGTACAGATAAATAATAAGATACAAATCACTATTACACATCACTATTATTTAGTTTTACATTATTATGTAACAGTTCTATATAAGGAAATAATATTTTTGTTTGTGAATAATTTAATATACAAAATACACCATTCTTATCATGTTCTTATCGCGGCAGTCTTGTTTCTCTGGTTTCCTGTATTGTGTAGAACTGTAGATGAACAAGTACTTGGTTTTATCATCATCATTCTAGAGTGATATGTGTGTGTCATATAATATGAACAATGTATTGTTACATAAAAAACATATTTGTTGTGTAACAATAAATGCTATATTTATCACCAGCTGGACCGGCAAACGTTGTTCTGCCATATCAATTAGTAACAAAAATATAATTGATTAATTAGCTGCCCGCGCCATTGATTCACGAATTTACGTTTTATTTGTGGCTATTAATTATTTTTGCTGACATCTAAATAAATTTTATTGTAATATTATATAGCCTATAGCCTTCGTCAAGAAATTAGCTATCGTATACAAAAAGATTTATTTAAATCAGACTCATAGTTCCAGAGTTTATCCCGTTTAAACAAACAAACAAACAAACAAACAAACTCTTGCGCTTTATATTACTATAGAGTATAGATTACGCATTACATAAGTACCTAAATATTTCATTATTATTTACATCAAAACTTATCAAAATAAATTAAATAGATTCAATGGTATATAATTGAAATGTAAATTGAATTGTAACACAGATACCGTTACTTTTATTTTGTACAATATTGGTATGTATTGTTTTGAGAGCAGTGACAAGTTAGCTTCAGATAATCGCATAAAATAGAATTAAAAAGTATATCATGATATACATAATTCTTGATGTACCCAAGCCAGGTTTCCAAGCAAAGATTGTAAATTTTCTATTAAACATTAATTTTATAATGTTTATCCTCTTTGTAAATAACAACGAGAAACTTCATCAAATTACAAAATTACTTTGATAATTTAAAACGAACATCAAAGACCTCCAGAGAGTTAGGATCCAATGAATTCGTCCCTAATTACATTTTGCACAAAGGAACGTGAGCTTTAATTACAAACTGTAAGGTTCAAAATGGTTTGTTGTGTGTATTAGAAATTCATAAATTACAGTAACTGGAGCATCTATCTACAGTCTACACGTAATATATATAAGTAATTTGAAATACAGAAAGTTTAGTAATAACTAGTCGTTAAGTAAATTTTATGTATAGTTTGGTTTGTTAATCAAATTTTACTTTCTACAATGTATGCATACGAATATACGAACTTGTTATTTTTCTAATGTCCATTTATTTACTAACAATATCCCGCCTTTTTGCAAGCAGACTTTACGAAGGTATACAATGCATCATTGTATCAATTTACTGTTTAATAATGTAAGAGCGAACATCCATACAGAGTACTGCAATCGTAGGCTTACAATCTTATCAATAATATCCAAATATTCTTTTAGATGCGTGTCCCAAATATATAGTTACTGTTTAAATGTATGTTGGTATGCCATTTATATCAGCCTACTGGTATCTGTACATATTGTAATCAGGTTTGGATTAGTTATTTATTGCAGCTATTTCTGCTCTGAAACAATTCTTCCTATCTCTCACAGACACGCATCCACATGCAGTCACAGACGCATGTATGTATGCACACACGC